>JAHDVE020010652.1:0-76413 GCA_022606495.2 Halesus radiatus
TACATGCCTTCTTGTGTTTTACCTTGAAAGATAGATTAGATGCAGAATGATAGCGTTTTTTAGTATTTTTAGGCATAACGAACTGGAGAGAGACAGCAGGAGCACAAGTGTTTCCTAGATGAGGCCAGGACTTTTCAAGGAAATTTGATCGTTAATATAACTTACTCTGGTTGCATTTGTGCTTTGACCAGCACAGAACACATTTTGATCAAGCTTTGCTTCAGTGCTGTAATTTGATGTGTCACATCTCGCTTGGACCAAATACTTTCTGGTGGTTCTCTGTCATATTGGTCTATTACTGCTATTATTTCTTTCATTTCGCTCGCAGTTCCCACCTGCAGATAGACAAAGTACAAATTGAATACAATATAAACAAAGGGACAGAATTAACGTAACCTCAAAAAAAAAAATTGTAACAGTACACGGTCATCAAAAGACATACCCATCAGCATAACGGGAACGCAGGCGACATCTACAATAATTATTCAAATACAAGATTTTATTTTCAATCTAAGCCTTTCGTCAATGGATTCCGACCCGATCAGTTATAATAATTATTCCTCTTGTATCGACTGATGGTCGTATTTTAAATATATAATTTTATTACAATCAGATGAAACAATCAAACTTTGTGTTAACCACTTTTATTTTTCACGCTGACCGGTTTCAGAACAACTGTTCCCGATGATGGAATAATAATAATAATGTTTTATTTCAGCAGAACAAAGCAGTGAGTGCAATACTCTGTCTGCCATATAAAAAGAATACATTTTAAGAATAAAAAATTACACGCTGTAGAAATATAATATAAAAACATAAATAAAAATTAAATTAAATTAAAATGACATATTAAACACTTATGCTACAGTGGCCTGAGGGAAATTCTCCATCTACGATGTAGGGGCGCACCCTGCCACTGGGCGACGGCCTGGACAAGAGTGTTTTCCGATCTCCGGTAGCGCTGACTCGTCTCGGCTATTTTGTGGCGCATCAAAGCAGCGAACCCATGCACCCTTCCCTCTGCGAACATCTGCGAGGCGCTGTATCTCCAAGGGAGGCCAAACAGCGCCATGTAAGCGTGGTTATATTGCACTCGGAGTGTGTCCATGACGCCTTGTGTATATCTAATCCATAGTTCGTTAGTGTAAAAGCTCATGCAGTATGTCTGGAATAGTTGCTTTTTTACCGGAGGACTGCACCTATTAAATCTCCTGGCGAGCATGTTGGCACGTACGCTCAGTGCTCTTCTTTGGCGTTCTATGTCATTTTTATCGTTTAGGTCATCAGTGATGACATGCCCCAAGTATTTGATTTCGCTGCAGATTTCAAGATTGGCTCCGCCGAGACGTATGGGCGGAATGACAGCAGGACCCGTATTTGCCTTAAAAATCAGCAGTGATGATTTTTTTGCATTATACATCAGCCCGTGACTAATAACGTACGATTCGCATATGGCTAGAAGTTTTCTCATTGCTCTTACCGATGGGGCAAGTATGACCATGTCATCTGCATAGCTGATATTGTTCATACATACCCCAGCAATGTGGCATCCGTTTTCTTGTTTTCTTCAGAGTTTTAGTAAGTTCATTCATGTATACATTGAACAGCACTGGGGACATTGAGCCTCCTTGTCTAACGCCGCACTTTAATTGAGCTGCTTCTGATAGGCTATCATTCCATCTGATAAAGTTTTCCTGTTGGTTGTACCATGTACTTAATATGTTAACAATTAGCGGTGGTACTTGTCGTTCGGTCAGTTTTTTCCCCAACTTGACTAACTATGACTAACCCTGTCAAAAGCTTTGCTCAAGTCTAGGAAGCATGCGTATACCGTTGTTTTTCTGGCTTTATAATATTCAATTGTTTGTTTCATACTATATATGGCTGTATCAGTTGAGCATCCAGCTTTGAAGCCCATTTGGGAGTCCTCTGTATTGAGCTTGTCTTAGGTTAAGTGTAAGATGACTTTTTCAAAGATTCTTGCAGTTTTTGTGGCAAGAGATATGGGCCTGTAATTAACGAATGATGTCAGGTTCAATTGACGGCTTTTGGGGATCGGTATTATTATGGTTTTAGACATTTCTGTCGGAATGTGTCCGAGTCCGATCATAGCAGTGAAGAGAGAGGCCAGCAGAGTTGTTACGTACCCCCCGCATGTTTTACGTGTTCTATGAAAAGTTCATCGTGACCTGCAGATTTACCTCCTGCCATGTTGCGTATTGCTCGTTGGATCATCTCAGGTAAGATGACTATGGACGGCTGTTGTTCCGGTTGATTTAATGGTGCATTAATCTGTTTATCCATTATTTGCGGTTGAGCTGGTGTGGAGCAAAAAGTATTCCTGAAAACTTCAGCTATGTCTTTTTTTTCAGATTTTCCATCAATATGGCTCGGTGCGGTATGTTTTGCTTTCAATACAGTATTGGTTTTGTCCCAAAAAGACGAAAAGTTCTTGTATTGAAAGCTGTTTGCTATTTTATCCATTTTAATCTGTTCGAATTTCCTTTGACACTTCTTATATTCTTTCTTAAAGAGCGATCTACTTTGTTTTCGAGCTTCCATGATAGGACCATCAGTAGGTCGTCCATTCTGCAGCCATTTTATGTGTGCATTTCTCGATGTTTCATAATGTAAGGAAACCTGCTCATTCCAATCAGCTTATAGCCTTCCATTTTCGCCCTTTTGTAGGCTTTCTCCCTGTATTAAATGCAGACATTGCTGAGGTACGTAATACTTATACAATGTTTTTATATAGGTCATCTATTTGGGCTGCATTTACCATGGTGCTGTCATGAGTTTCTGTGTCGGTTCCACAAATTATCTCAAGTTGACCTATGGCTAATTGTGCATATCTGGAGTAGGACTCCACTTGTGCTTGACTTTTAGGCCGCCATCGGCATGGATCCCCCACTATTGTACAACTAGAAGTATATGTAGATAGCCCAATAGTTCTTTGAGTAGTGTGCATCGGTCTGTGATCAGACCAGTCGGAATTGTAGTCAATATGCATATCTTTAATTGTATTGCGTACTGCCTGAGTTACGAGACAATGATCGAGCCACTTAGTTGTATTATGTGCATCGCTTACATATGTGTACGAGTCGGGCGGGAGTATGTCAGCATCTGCAATTTGTAGGTTATATTCTGAGCAGAATGAATTAAGTTCACGCCCAAAAGGCGAATTCATATTGGCATTAAAGTCTCCCAGAATTATACAACAATCATTCAAGGCAGAATGGTTGTTCCGAAACCGTTGGGCGTGAAAAATAAAAGTGGTTAACACAAAGTTTGATTGTTTCATTCTACTCATGACTTCTACGTTCGTATCGTTCGCAAGCAAGCCGTCTAATGTGGTCGTAAAAGATGTACATATTTGATCGGAAATGGCTACAATAATACACTTGAGTCATGCTAGCTTTCATAATATCTCTTTACCGTTTTGCATTATTTAACTGCTGGCTAAATATGTGCGATGTCCGGTTAAAAGGGTAGTAATTAATATCTGAGTGTTACCGGAAAGCGCAAAAGGAATATTAGGAGTCACGGTCGCTTTGTGATTTTATGGGGGATCCTAGTGACCCTCTTTGGATCGTACGTAAAAATTTTAGCTACAGGTGCGTAAAGGTTAATAATAAACAAGTGTGTTACACAAGTTATAATTTTCTACTTAATGCCTAAATTTTTTTACCAGTAGTTGGATAAAGAGATAAACCGATAGAGTAAATACAATAACAATATAAAAAGAGTCCCAGCTGCTGATGTTATCTTTTTCTTTTCTGTGTCTTATCGGTTTCATGTTTCAATCTAAGAGTTGTCAATATTATATATTATCCTCAATGATTAAAAACATATTACAATGAGATTCATAAGCTTAAATAAGTTATTAAAAATAAAATTCATATTAATCTAATCCTACTAGACTTGTAGAAAAAGTCAACAGCCCATATAAATACAAATCGGATAAGTATATCCGAGATACTATATAATGATTACAAATAAGTTTGGGTTAGAATCTTGTAGTCATAAAAAGGTAGCAGCCAAAATATGTAGGAATTAATTGAAGATGATATTAACAGTTGGCAAGAAATCGAAGTATGATACCGATTAGAATGACAGGACGGATTGGAGAAGCCAGTGGAGGCTCGTGACTTTTGAGTGAGCTAGAGTGGTAAGATTGAAAATATGACAATATTGATGTTGTTGAAGCCGAAAATGTTTTTTTTTTTCGAAAAATCTTTTGGCATGTAGATTTTTCACTTAGATCAGAAATTTTGAAAAAAAAACATTTTCGGCTAAAACATCATCAATAAAATCGTATTTTTCAATCTTAGCACTCTAGCACACTCAAAAGCCACGAGCCGCCACCGAGGGTAGCCGTAGCTCAGTAAATTAGAGCGCAGGTTACCGGATGACCATGAGATCCTGGGTTCAAGTCCCAGCTGCTGCCGTTATCTTTTAATTTTCTGTGTCTTTTCAATGATTAAAAAAAAATAATAATTAAATATGTGTTTGTTACCCTCGTGTTAATAGATTTGCACCTTTTCAACAGATCATATAGCTCCATTTGAAACTCGTTGATTTCCTTGAGCAGCAGAGCTTTGATAGTCTCATTGGAAGCTTGGTTGAGCAACGTCTCATAAGACTTGGCTTGCTCCTCATCCTGGTGAGCTTTAATTGCTTTAGTCTGGCTCGGGACAGGATGAACCTGAAATAAATTCATTACGGTCAATTCTCAAGTGTAAAGAGAAAAAGGAGACTGGGAAAGTTTTCGTCTATGCGTTTTGTAGCTGCAAGACATGTTTTGGATTCATAGTTTTTTCGAATTTTTCTTAACCACTAGATACCAAAACAAAATATATAGTATCATGTCAGTTACAAACAGCTTTTCTTTTCTTTTTATATGAACACCGCACAGAGTCCCAACTGCTCCCAACCGTCTGGAGCCAGAGAGACTATGGCATTCCCAATTGGGGAATATTGTGAGGGTGAAGGTATTGGGGAGGGGAAGGAGAAGGGGAAGAGGAAGGTGGGGAAATACCTGGCTATTCAGATCTGGTCACCAAACACGGCTAAAGGCCATTTCAAGCAACGTTTCAATTTTGAATGGTGGGCTTTCACCAGGGCGATACTAAAAGTATCTTCCACATCCGTCAGATTATAGATTTATTTAGAAATATTCCCGCTTGACATTCAATTTCAAATAGATTTGGTGTTTTTTAATGTATTCCAAAATGAAATGCTGACTTCGAAAGCAAATGAAAGCAGATTTTAAATGCAAAGAGAAAGCTTGGTGTTTTCTCTTTTTAAAACAGTTATATAATATGTCTGGCCATAATAGAAATGGAGATAGAACGAGTTTCGTGAGGATGTTTAACATGGTGGCAGATATGGCACCACGTGAATCTACTGATATTGATGTTTGGTGGCAAATATGCCACTACGTGACATGAGTGGTTAAGGCGGAAATTGTAACATTGTTTTGGCAAAAGTGAAATTGCCGAGGATTAAAAAAAGTTTTGTGGATTATTAGTGTTTGCTTCAGTGAAATCAATAATCTTACAATAGTGTTGAAATTCAGATGTCTGGTAAATTAATCAAACCATATCGTCGCAGGAAAGGAATACTGCTGTAACCGCGACTACACACGAAAATGCTCTGTATACACCATTCCACAGGTTTTTCGTCGATCTATATGGATCCCGTGACTCTACAATGAAAAATAAGACCTGTACAACGTTGGAAAAACTCTTCGTTTTGTCAATATTACGTTTTTTAATTTATACAATGAGCCTCAAAATCCGGCGTTTTTTTTACATGGCCTTGGCTTTTACTGCAATATTGCTTTCCTGTGACGATATTATTAATTTAGCATACCGATAAAATTATCAAAAAGTGAAAAATAGAATTGTAGAACCCTCGAAGTGATATTCTTCACTAAACAGCGGTATAAAGTTAATAATAATAACTAACCATCACGGCGTTTCTCCGGAGGGGTTGGCAGAGAGGATAGACTGCTACCCAACTCTGTATTGGCACACACAACAATAATAACAATTAAAAGGATAACAAAATTATGCTTACCGGTTGAACTTCAGGTACTTTTTCAGGTTGTGCTGGTGGTGGCTGTTTAAAGAAAGTAGACGGTTTGGCAAAACCTGAGAAGGGTTTTTCTGGAAAGAAATACATACATACACTATTATTATTATTATTACATACAAAATACCTTCAATATGTCACTATAATTTTTTTTTTGTAAATATGTAATTACATTGCCTATTATCAATAGTGTGACATCTGCAAATTAAAAATCAAAATACATAATACACAGTTCTCTAAGCTTTTTACAGCAAGGAATGAAATTGATTTTTTTTTGTTTTTTGATAAACTGAAACTGTTCTAAATATGTATGTATTTGAAAAAAATACGAAATTTTAAAGTTATGTACTAACTCTAATAAAATATATTAAAAAAAGCAATCACTTTGTGGCTTGACATTATAATTTAAATGAAAAAATTCTTTGTTTCAAGCCACTTTATTTTACTTATTGTATAATTTTTGGGAAAATTAACAGCAAATCGATAATTTACATATACATAACAATAAAACATGCCAATTATAAATTTTCCTTTGCTGATGATAAATACAATGAGTAAAGTGTGACAATATACAGTTTTCATTCAGTTAGCTTAAACTATGCCAGTCGGGGGAGGGGAGGGTGGAGGGGAACATAGGAGTGGGGTAAAGGTAAAAAGGACTAGAGTAGATGGAAAGGTGGTTTATGTTGTCTAGTTTGAGAGCGGTCGTGTTATGGATTTTAATTAAATATAAATGAGTATGTAGATCTGCAGATAAAGGAGTGTTGTTTGGAATTGGTTTTACAATGAGGGATATAAAAAGTGGCTGTCTGCTGTTGCGATTTGGGATATATAATTTAATAAACAAAATGTCATTACATAATATTATTATATTAACTCACAACCCCGACATTTCCTATGCGGCCTATATTGCAAAGACTTTCCATCGTATAAAAACACCTCATTCAACAATTATTTTTATTTTTTTATCAATTTAATATAATGTAATTTAATATTTTGTAAATGAAATCCTCAGCACGGGGAATCCGAGTGAGGATATCATTATTAATTATTTTGTTATAAAAACAAAAAGATAATAAAACATTATAACTATTATTAAATAGTGACAATAAGTTGACGGCCGTCATTCCCAATCGAACTTAGCCACCTTTGAGCTGAAAATTTGCCTAAGCCATGCTCAAATGCACAACTACTCTCTTCCTAACAAAAACCTCCATTTAACTTACGTCGATCCAGAATTAGGCAAAGTTAGGGAATAAAGTTAGTTAACCAAGGGAAAAGCTTAATAAACTGCCAACAGATAAAGAACAGAAAATAAGTGAAAGAAGTGACATTTCTGATGTTTGGGTAAATGCAAAATTCATTCACAAAAAATAAAATACATATACTAACGGCCGTTTTCTCCAACTTTTCGAATGATCAACTGAGCTGCCGATCAGCCAAGTGTTTTGTTAAGTATTCGCGCTATTTGACTGTCTCCAAACATTTTTCATCTTTGAACTTCCTAAATTGTCTATGAAGTACTCGCCCACTTCTATGGAAAATATAATTGTACCCCCACACGTTCATAGTCAATAAAATGACACCAAAGTAAAAACTTTCAATGTTTAATTAACATAGACGAGTTAATTTTCTATTTATTATGAATACATATTATTTGTCTTAAATATTGTAATACAAACACCATCATTTTATATTTAAAAACGCATTTGTTAAAAATAAAGTGTTACCTTGACTATTACCGATGCCGCGAAAACGAAAGTAAACATTGTTGACGTTTGTCTTCTGTGTTCTTTCAATTTTCAATCAGTCTTAACACGAAATCGACATGAAACATACAAGAAACATGTTTTTGACATTCTAAAATGGTTAAAAAATTCTTTTTCATTTAACATTTCGACGTAATCGACATCTACATCCTGTCGCCGCCTGTGTAGCCCGATATTACCGTCAATTACTTCCGCCCATTCCACTATTTGAATTATGTCAATAATATCTCCATCGTCACTGTCTTCATATACTCTGTCCATACCCACTATTGGTATTACATTAAAAATATCTTCATTTTCGCTCTCCGTGTTCAAAACTGTCAATACAATAGGTACAGAAAATAGTTCGCGAAACGAATGACGTTTGAGACCATAGATATCTATGACATTTGACGTTTACGCTGTCATTTGATACTCTGTTGACACTTTTTATAACTAGTCTTTCACTGAGGAGAACTCTAATCCACAGAATTCGATAACTTAAGATGATCCTACGTTTGACTGAGATTTCGTTGGGAAATGCGAATTTGTGCATTTGAACAGTGCTGAGGGAAAATTCCGGCTCAGCCGTTGCTCAGTAAGGTTGGGAAGAACGGCCATAAGAGACTAACCGTTGTTGTAGACATCGCATAGGAAACTCTCACACAAAGGTGTGTATAAGTACCAATAACGATAACGGGCCAACAGTAAAAGATTGACCTATACTATACTGTAATCCAGTGGTTTTCAAAGTGGGGGTCGCGAGTATCAATAAATAAATATTTAAAAAATTTATTATAACAAACAAACAATGGTTATAATTTTACAGAAGTAGGTCCTTACGAAAATAAAAAAATTGTACTTAAGTAATACATATCAATGCGGTGTGCGCGCTTGTTTTTCTCCAACAATTTTTTTTCACCTCGACATTAAAAACAAAAAAATCGAATCTGCGTGCGCTTGTGTAAAGTCCGATATTTATAAGAAATGCACACCATTATCACATTAAAAGGCTGGGGGGGTCGCTGCTGTAATCCAACTGTTCAGTTGCATGATTTGTGGAAAATGGTCCCAGCTATTATATAAATAAATATCTAACCTGGCTGGGCTTGTGGTGCCGGCTTTGGCAGAAAAGAGGATAGTTTAGAGACGGCATCCTGTTGCGCTTTAACTTCTCCGGAACCTTGGTGGTGCCCTGAATCTGTCAGTGGCTTCACAACTTGCTGCGAGTCTTGTCCTCCCCCGCTCCCAAATAGGTTGGCCACAGGCTTGGTGCCAGCCTGAGAGAAAGGACTGCTTGATTTGGGAATCTGAAAAAAAAAACGTACAATCGATAACTCACAATATTTTTTACTGGAGCTTGTGGTTTGAGTGGTGTGTAGCCAAACCTGCCACAGAGAAATTCATGCAAAATCCAGCAGCTGACACTATTGAGATCCACAGTACTAGAGACCGCCCCGGCTTGAACTCCAAATACCACTGCATTCCTGATCTCTTTTGGCTCAGTAATCATCTGTTCACCTCGCTCTAGTTGGTCCAACTCGCTACATTGTTACTTTGCTATTTATTCCAACTTATAATATTTAATGCATAATCAATAGGGACTTGAAAAATTCTCATTACTTATTTGGAAAAGTGGTGTTATTTTTCGATGAAATTTGCATTATTTTTGCAAGATTCGCACTATTTTTGGAAAAATCCATGTAAATAACATGGATTTTGGGAAAATGGGGTTATTTTTCAGTAAAAAAACAGTGGTATTTTGCAGCAAAGTGGTGTTATATTCCCTTTTTGGTATTTTGCAACAGGTGGATATTTTTTACTTTTTTTGATAATTTTTTTTTTAAATATGTTCATATATTGTAATTTTATAATACTGAAAAAAAAAACAGTTTTTCAACATTAAGTTAGCAATGGTCCATTTATGGCTATTCAAGCCTGTTAACACCATACGCAAAGAAATATTGAGAATGTACAATACTGCGTTCTTATTTTAAAATACCAGGATAACACATGAAAAATGGGAAAATTTTGCAGATATGCCTGAAAATTATAAATTTCACATTATTCATGTGGAATTGGCAAAATTCACATTTGTCACGTAAAACTGACGAATTTCGCGTAAAAAATCGCATTATCGCAAATGCGAAATTTTCGGGTCTCTTCCTCTTCTTCTATTAATCAGTGTTAAATTTATTCAATCAATAAACCACCTTCCGGTATTAGAGGCAAGTCAAGATTAGTATTTCCCACACTCCCATTACCCCTCAGATAATAATAATAATAATCCGCAATGCAATTTAAATCACATTATTTAATTTAATCATTATACTTACCGTGGGCGTAGATGTGGCTATATTTTGTGGCATCACAAAAGAAATATCTTGTTGAGGGTTCAAAGGAGGTTCGGGTAACACAGCGGGTGCGGGCTGTTGAGCTTGAACTTTTGGCTGGGGATCTCTGTAAAAAATTATAAAAATAGAACAAAAAATAAAACAATTTTTTTTATTATGATAAATTAGGGGTAAGCTCTCTATCTGAGCAGAAATTACAGGTAACGCAACTGTTTTAAGCTTGCAATGTTATTTCCATCATGAGATATGGAGTCTTAAATGGTAATATAAGTTAAAAAATAAGATAAGACCTGACAATATTGTTTTTTTTACCACAAATCAAATCTCGGGTGAAGTCAGGTAGGAAATCTAGCCTTTCATAAAGTCTTCTGCTTAAATATTTACTTAGCCGAGCTTTAGCTCAGTTTCGATTTCATGAGAGCTGCCGTTGATAAATTACGTACTGCCAATTCTATTACATACACTGAATACAGTTTTATAAACATACTTTTTTTACCACAAATCAAATCTCGGGTGAAGTCAGGTAGGAAAGCTAGACTTTCATAAAGTCTTCTGCTTAAATATTTACTTAGCCGAGCTTTAGCTCAGTTTCAATTTCATGAGAGCGGCCGTTGATAAATTACGTACTGCCAATTCTATTACATACACTGAATACAGTTTTATAAACATACTTTTCGTATGGGACGTAGTTATTTATTTAATTTTAGTTTAGGAAGAATTTATGTTTGTGTTTAATTAATGGTCATGTGGCGTCATACTGGGCACGATGAAGAGAAATCCCTGGAGTTGAAACTTAAGTGCAGGCGCAAGCACTTTCTTCTTCATTTCTACGCCACTGAATGACGTTTTTTCGTAACGTGATGCTACTGACCGTTAACAAGACATTTGCCCGACACCCTGCCAATCTTACCCCTGTCCTGGGGATGGTCAGGCCGTTCCATACATTCCCAGGCGGGCTTTATTTTGACAATGTTTTCAAGTATAAACCAGCTCGAGTACTTCTTCCTTGAAACGTGCGGCGAGTGTTTACAGATCCTGTCCCGTAGTTTTTGGTAAAACAACAAATGATAATATGTACATATTGAAAACTTACAATATCATCCAATGCTCCGGGATGGCCAGCTCCTGGGGAGGGCTGCACAGGGGCGGGCTGTCCTTGGCAAAGTTAATAGCAAAGAAGGTCACCAGAGTCCCTGTGTGACTCAAAACATGCACCATCGGCATGTGGGGTAATGTTTCATTTTCACCTGAAAAATATATAAATAAAATGAGCCATTCCTGGCCACAGACAAAACACATGATAACCTACAATGCTCTAGCGCCCTTAGGGTCACTAGTGGAAATCGTCCTGAACGCAGCTATAGAACAACGACTTTCACGACTCTAGATTTAGACGCGCTACATTTCTTCACATCGTTTGCTAATTTGTGCATCCAATATTTAAATTGTTAATTTATTTTGATCTTAATAGTTAAATGTAATATTAACGTGAGAACGGGTCATTTCTACGACTCGTTCTTGAGTTCAACAGTCCAGTTGTGGAACAACTTGCCGGCCTCCTAGGAGGAGGCAACAATAATTATAAAAGCTTAAAAAAAGTGAGAAACAGTGAAATATAAATAGAACTTGAAGTATGATAACGGCGTAAATGGCGTAAATTGAACTGGTCTCATTAGCTAAGTTGGTTAAGCGGTTACCCCGGATAGGTAGAGGTCCTGGGTTCGAGTCCCAGATGCGAAATCTTTTTAATTTCTGTTGTTTTTTCGGTTTCGTGGTTCATTTGGGATGTGTTAATATTATCTTCTTCAATGATTAAAATATAGATGGATTCATTGGTTTTAAACAACAGAAAGCAGTTTATATGTTCCCATAATAATGTTCTAAGGTAGGATTTTTAGAAAAATCTGGGCTGAATATGAATTCGAACGCCCCGAAACGTCTTAAATATGCTGTCGCTCGAGTGGTTAATTTACATTATTCTTGTAATTTTGTGTTACTTATGTTGTAAATTGGACATTAGTAATAAACCACCTTCTTAATTAGGAAATGTGACTATTATTCCTCATATGCTTCACATACACTGTAATATACGCTCTATACATACTATAAATGCCTAAAACATTTTGGATTTTCATATACATATATGTATGCAGGTATTGTATTCATAGGGTCCGATGAATGGAAAACTGAGTTACCCCAAGACAGTTGATGTATGGCAGCATCGTCGTATGAAAAGCCGATGGGGTAGTTTTCTTGCTTGGATTCAGTTAAGGGTAGTTCCGCCCTGGCATCGTCCATCTGTAAAATAATTTTTAAACAAGTGACAACTTTATTTCTACCGCAAATTTTAGAAAAGGCTAAAAAGTACAATTTTTTTTTTAATGCTCTTAATATTTTCTGTGGCTTAAGCGTGTTTACGCACTCTAGGTAGCAGTGCTCAGGAAGCCGGCCATACAAAATTAGCGCGTTAACACGCTGTTCTAAATGGCGATTTTTGGCATTTTGTGAAAATTTTGTGGTGTTTTTCTGTGTGAACGGCGACACAAATGACATACAATATACATGTTTGGTAAGTCTTCAATATATATTTTTAATATGTTTCAGAAAAGGATTATTTTATTAATTTTTTTTTTGCTAAAAAATTTGCGGCCTGCCGGTACCAGTCCACACCAAATACCTTCCGGCAGTAAAAGAGTTAATAATCTGGGTGCGGCCTTCATTTTGACTTTATAATGAGATCCAACTATTACGTAAAGTTGGACAGCCTTAATGTACATAGTATAAACTAGCTCGAATTAGCATAGGTAATTAAATAAATTTGTATTCAGAAATATGGCGAAACTCTCTTATAAGGTTCCCACTCAAGTGGTTTTTTTTTGTCCCTCGAAGATTAAAATTACACAACGGCTGAATAAATCCGTACGAACGTACCTAGTAACTAAATTTATTACAAATAAGTTGATTAAATTTCTACTATATACTACATTTTTCACTTTTAATCACATTTGCCTATACTTGACATAATTATTTTTTAGTATTCTGTTTCTGCTTCGCTTTCGAAAAATGTTGATATGTATATATTTATAAAGTGGTGATTACAAAGTAATTTTCATTTATTAATAATAATGATGCCACAAAGTGAATACCAATCTTTTGAAGAAATTATATAATATATCTATACTATTTTTCCATTGTACTATGCTTATTTTTTTTTCTCTCATATATTATGTAATATTAACGGTGAGAGGAACGACGGAGAGTTATTTTTTATAAATTCAAAATAATGATAACATTATTGTGCAATACGATAAACATGGGTGTTTTTAAAGAGAAAAATATTTATTGAGTTTTTTTTAATTTGCATGGGCTTAGCATTTATCAAAATAAAATCAGAAATATTACACATTTCTGACCGTTTTACGCATGTTTTACAAAAACATTTAAAAAGTTGAATATCTTTAAAAAATGCTGTGAAGGTTTTTCTTCAACATGTCGATGAGATAAATTTAAAAAAAAGAACAGTGTGTAGTATAATTTTTTTCATAAACACTACGTAACTTTAATGGTTTTTAAATATATATTTTTTTTAATGCGGATTATAAATCTTTGGTTAAGTTTATTTACAAAAACTTAACGAGAAAGGATTAAAAATATTTTTCCCCAGTTTCAAAATCAAATTCATATTTTAAATATTTTTGTAAAACATACAACAGGACGGTCAAAAAAATTATATTTCTGATTAGAATTTGATAAATGCTAAGCCTATGTAAATTTATAAAATATTTAATAAATATTTTTCTAAAAACATTATGTTTATCGTATTGTGTAATAATACTATCAATAATTCGAAATAATAAATAATTCCTCTCCGACGTCCCTCTCGCCCTTAACAAAGCTTGTCAATTTAACTGTCCTAAAACGGGTTGTTCTTACTGTTAAACATTTTTCTGAATTGAATAAATAAATAAATAAAATCCCACATACATAAGGTTTTTCTAGATTTTCCTGTCCTTTAGAAAACCTTATAAGATATTTTCACCGTACGTTTGCTTAGAAGATTTAAAAAAAAGTTTGTACATACTTGAATCCATTGCTGCCAATTTACTTGATCTCCTGTTCCCAAGACACCGACTTCCATGCTGTTCGCCGATAGTGCCAGCAAAATACCCCTACAATAACAAAATGTTATCATCTTTTTTATAAACAAATTTGAAAAATGTAAAAATATTAAAAAAAAAGATAGGTTATGTTTTTGATCTTACCAAGTGGGAAAATGAGAGAGGTAATATTGAATAGGTCGGGCCACACCCATGCTGTAGCAGATATCTTCATAGTTGAAACAGTTGGGGGCTACAGCCTTGGGAGTGTTTACTATAGTAACACCTATAATAAAACAAATTAGGATATGTTAGGTTAGGTTGAAGTTTTACAAAAAAACGCTTCACTGTAATAAGAGGAATTGATAAATAAGAATATATTATCACTTGGTCTATTGTCGGGATTCTGAGCATCTTTGTAGACGATTCCAAACTGATAATTGGATATCCAATGTATGGAGATGGCTTCAATGAGGTTAGGGCCAAACAATTGCGGAGGCGGGATGTTTTTGACCAGAGTGAGATCGGGCTTGTATTGGCTCAACGACCCGTCTGCATTCCCTGTCACTATTTGCTTTCCTTTGGGGCTCCACGACAGGCATCTGCAAACATTCAAACAAGGATGTAAAGATAAGCCCGAGCATTCAATTACATAAGATATTTTTATTTTATTTATTTAGCTTAAAATAGTACATACATAATACATTATGTACAATAGTTACATATATGTTATACAAAAAAAAATAGCAATTTAAGTGACGTAGAATAATTACAGACCTAACTTGTTTATAAAAAATAAAAACATTAAATAGCCAAAAATTATTTAAAAAAAAAAACGAAACTTTCCACACAGAATGGCAGAAGAAAATAATGATAATGAGGGGTTCCAAAAATATTACATCTCATAAAATTATTATCCATCTTATTGATCATTATAATTTTCAAAGTCATTAGACATAACTGTTTTACTAAATCCAAATATTTTACAATAAAATCAGCTTATTAATCATTAAAAAAATACTAGCTGCCCAATGCATAATAGAAAAATTGCTATGAAGTTTTAACTTAAAAGTGTTAAGAATAAGGAAGGTAAACACGAAAAAGGGGAAGTTTTATTAAAAGTAAGAAACATATTGAAAATAAGTTGAAAGGATCACATGAAAAACGCTTTTTATAAGGTTTATGTAGAATTTTGAACAGCTGAGCATTCTTGTACAAACATACCTTAACTTCTTTAACCCTTACCACTCCTTTGTTGGGTGCCAGCCGACATCACTATTTGTACACTACAACTCAGTTATCGGCTAGCGGCCAACAAGATAAGATGTGCGCGCGCGGTGTATTTTCACGGGCAAAACTTGACACGTGACATTGTTTCTTGTGATTATTCGATAAAAAACATTTAAATTCACGTTTTAATAAGATTTTGACTGTTTTCTGTTTTTGTTTTACTATAAAATAACCTTTTTGTAACTGCCTATCAATAAATTAATATTTTTACATTATTTAAATTAGAGTTGGCTGACAACAAATATTAAAAAAATAATGGAGTGGTAAGGGTTAATGTTTGATATTATTATAGTATTTCTCAGATTTAAATTATACTTCTGTATACATAGTTTGATTTTATTAAACATTGCACCCTGACCGTTATAATGATAAGTCGGTTCATAGTATCTGTCAAAATACAAATATGAAGCGCGGAGACTGAGCGGACTCTGTATTGATTGTCATGGATTCATTCAACTACCCAAGGGTCCGAGATTCGTAAAAATAACTTAAATATATACTAGTCATATATATATATATATATATATATTAACTCGATTAATTAATTAATTATATTGAAAAGTTCATTATAATAACACATTAACAAACAATGTCATTTATGTGACAAAATGCATGAAAAATATTATTATTGCCTAAATAATTGACGGAACATAATGTAATTATACTATATTCATAGATTTTCAGATATCGCAGAATGCATAAAAAATTACCTATTGTTTTGTTTTGAAATTTCTATTTTTGGCTCCAACGAGATCAATGTTATAAAACGTAAGTTTTACAACATTGTTTTTATAAAGAATTCACGTCAGCAAAAGTCTTAGAGTTGTCGCATTTAAAAAAAAATAGAGTTTATTTTAATAAAAATAAATAAAAAAATCGGGAGCCGGACATTTTTATTTAGTGACATCACAAGCTAAAAAACCGGATTTGATTATTTTATTATTAAAAAACGAAAAGATTCGATTTTTTTTTAGTTATGTTTTCATTGTCTTAGTAGAAATATCTATCCAAACGATTTTTTCCAAGCATTTATAAAATGCGTGCAAGTGGCCTATTGTGGAGCGTGGTGAAGTCAATGTCAAAAGTCGTTCTCATAGCCGCAACATGTATATAATAAACAAACCTGGCATTGGCCAACTTTGCCTGCACGTCAAGCGATGTTGGCTTGCACTGGTAAACCGAGAGGGTGCCATCCGATGTGCACACGGCCAGGATATCGGCCATACAGGGGTTCCATAGTATTCCACAGAGCTGGATGCCTGATGATGGACTCAGGCGGATATCTTTGAACACGGAGAGATTCTGCAAAAAGTTATATATATGTATTCATGTAATGGCCGCAGAGTTAAATACGAGGTGTGTTCAAAGGAAAAGGTGAATTTCGAATTTTTTCAAAAAGTATTTATTTATTCATCAATATCCATTTTCTCCCCTTCAAAGTAATGCCCCTCAGATATAATGCACTTATGCCAGCGCTTCTTCCAATCCTCGAAGCACTTCTGTAATGCACTTTTCGGTATGGCCATCAGCTCGTTCTTCGATTCTGACTTTATCTCATCAATTGTGGCAAAATGCTTTCCTTTCATTGGTCTCTTCAGTTTCGGGAATAGGAAAAAGTCGCAGGGAGCCAAATCTGGTGAATACGGTGTTGTTTTTGGCCAAATAATCACGAACAAGCATTGATGTGTGAGATAGTGCATTATCGTGATGCAAAATCCATGATTTGTTTTTCCACAATTCCGATCGTTTGAGCAGTATTGCTTCACGCAAACGTTGCATAACTTCCTTGTAGTATTCCTTATTAACCGTGCGACCTGTTGGCAAGAACTCATGATGCACCACGCCATTGTAATCGAAAAAAACAGTGAGCAAAACCTTCACATTTGATCGAACTTGGCGTGCTTTTTTCGGTCTTGGCTCTTCTGGCCGCTTCCATTGGGATGATTGGGCCTTGGTTTCGACGTCATAACCATATACCCATGTTTCATCACCAGTTATGACCCTTTTGAGCAAATCTGGATCGTCGTTGACCTCGTTCAACAACTCCTGAGCGATACTAATGCGACATTGCTTTTGCTCAAAATTTAGCAATTTCGGAACAAACTTCGCTGCCACACGTTTCATGCCCAAAACATCCTAGAAAATTGCATGGCATGAGCCGATTGATATGCCAACATCCTCTGCAACTTCCTAATAGTGATTCGACAATTTTCCAAAACCATTTTCTTCACTGTTTCGATGTTTTCTTCGTTTGTTGGCGTGGTTGCAACTCCAGGATGCTCATTGTCATTAACATCTTCTCGGCCTTCTGTAAAGCGCTTGTACCACTTATAAACACTTTTTTGAGACAAAGTAGACTCGCCGAATGCCAGTCAACATTTTATGTGCGTTGGAGCACTTTATTCCATTTTCAACGCAAAATTCAATACATATTCTTTGATCCATTTTTTTCAAAAGTAAAAAATCGAAGAACACACAAAAACATGACTAACTTTTCCAGTTGTCAAAAACAAACCACTAATCCAAAATGGCTGATGATGCTAACATATGATAAACATATGTGTACCAACATAACAAAAAAAAAATCGATAATCGAATGTCGAATCGCTGTGTACAGCCTGGAAAATTCAAAATTGCCCTTTTCTTTTGAACACACCTCATACATAGGCGTAACACAGAACAAAAATGAACCAAAAACATTGTGACAACAATGACCACTACACGATGACAATGCCAACATCCAATCTCAAGTGGTATGCTGGGCATGTGCTACAACTAAAAGATGCCTATCCTTGAAAAGATAATTATCCTTGGTAGGGAAAGAGAAGCGCAGGTGGTACAAAGAAGAAGGGTGTAAGCCGCCCAGAATTGGAAAAAATTAGGGAGATCTATGTCCAAAACTATTGTTTTCTTTTTTTTAAATGCGAATACCGCACAAGAGTCACAACTACTCCCTAAGGGCTGGAGCCAGTGAGCCTATGGCATCCCCAATTGGGATATGTTGTGAGGTTGAACATAGTGGAGAGGAGAAGGAGATGGGGAAGAGGAAGGCGGGGAAGTACCTGGCTGGTCACCAAAGACGGCTAAGCCATTTCAATTTTCAATGATGATCTTACATATTAATAATGGAAAATAATTGGAGATAATTTTGTGTGATTGTTCAGGAATTTCTGTTATGTGGAGAGAAACAAAAGTCTTCGAAAAAGAAAAAAAAATTGATTTCATTTGTGCAAGTTATGGGCCATTCATACGACTGGTTTGCCTGATACTAACCAAAGCCACCGCGTCGAAAGGTTCGACCATCGGGTCATCCTTTCCTAAAGTTGCTAGGCTTGACCAGGAAAGGATGACCGGATTGTCAAACCTTTCGACGCGGTGGCTTCAGCTAGTATCAGTCAAACCAGTAGTATGGAAGGCCCTTTAATCTGAGCTCTTGGAAGATAATAAATAATGTGCCATTTAACATATATTACTGACGATTGATCTCTTCATGTAAGAGTTCCCGAGTAGAAACTGTAAAAGCTTTAAAAAAACATCACCTCATTTCATCCATCATTAAATTACTATATGAAGAGCGCAAAAATAAATTATAGTAGCTAGATCGAAAGCAAAAGTCATACGTACACCCTCTTGCCATGCGCAGAAAGGATGTGATTTATTAATAGTTCATTGGTGGCCTGCCAGAACGCACTCGCTTCTGCAATGCCTAGGGAAAGATCTACTGTTTTTGATTAAACTACAGTTTAGATGAAAAAGTTTGACCAACTGACCTCTAAAACACAGCTCTTCGATAGATAGATGGTGGCCACCAGGCTGTTGTTGCAATTGGTGACGATGCACAGCAGATCCTGGGTGCAGTTCAGCGAAAGGTTGACAGGACAGGCGGCTAGAGGGAACACTCTCCGCCGGGCTTGAGGCCCGTCTTCGGATAGGAGGCTTCTCACTTGGAACACTTTGGGCCAAATAGAAACATGGATTTACACAATAATAATAAAATAAAATAAATATTAAATTAATTGCTATAAACTCACTACATAGAAAAAAAATCATTTTGACAAAACAGGTAAAGATTTAGTAATATAGATATGCAAAAAAAAAGAAAATCAAGCAGTGGTGAAGATAACGTCAATGAGAAGGGATTCTTTCAAGAAACAATAGGATTTCCCTGTGGAATCTCTCCTCACTAACACAAAATATGCCCATATTGGAAGAGATTTGATTTAGGAACAATATATTGCTTCCCACCGGACGAACCATTGGGAGATAATAATAATAATAATAAATGTTTATTCCGGTATGTTGGGGGGTTAGTGCAGTCCCACACATTCTGATGATGCTGTCTTAGATAGGACCAGGAATATAGAGACTTTAAATAAGATGATGTGCACACAATATCTCAGAGGCAGTCTTTCTACGTATAGTTTATTATGGACATGTAAGAAAAATGATTAGCAGTGTCTTTTAAAATAATACATACCATGTAAACTGTTGTTTGGGGATCCAACAAATAAAACCCCAAGTCGGCTTGCGGCAGCTACCAGATTCAGGGACGTCGGTAAGTTTGGGAAAGCTCCATCGAAAACTTTAACACAACGTTGACGTTTGAACTGGAACGCCTATCACGAACAAAATAAACAGTTGCACATCAATCAACAATATTTCCAATGAAAAATCAAAATAAAACTTCGATGTTGTCATTTTGACAGGAATGAAAACTAAAGATTAGCTTTACCTGAACGTCTACCGAATCGGGTACGGCTATAATATCCATTGTATATTTCAGAAATGGGTCTGCATGCGCAACAAGTATCTATAAGCTTTCAAATAGTAAATTATCATGAAAGCATTTAACCTGTAAATACATAACAAATTTGGCGCACAGATATTTCCATTACCAATTACCATAGAATATGACAGTTGTATTTCAAAATCCTCGTGTCTATGATATTAAAAAAAACGTTTCATATTAGCGATGGGTAGAATCGATTCGATTATATATTATAAACGATTAATTTGAAAATCGAAATCTTTCGAGACTTTGCCAAAGATAATCGATTTTCTCATATTTCGGACTACAACGACATATTTTTTTTTGTATTTCTCGGGCATTACCATTATAACAATTTATACACATTTTGTTTGAAAAGTTTTATCTACTACATACGTTTTTACATAATTTTATTACTGGGCTACCGGTTTCGACACATCCGTGTCATTCACTAATTTTAATAACGCTGTGTCGAAATCGGTAGCGCAGTAATAAAATGCAACAAACGTACACAGTCGATAAAAATCTTCAAACAAAAAGAGCTACTGACTGATTTTCATATAAAATCATTTGCAGGCCATCGACATTTAGAAAAAAATCAAATTTTACATCTATTGGTCCCAAAGTGCATAAGAAAACGATCTTAATATTCTACCCCAACCCTGAATATCCTCCATAAAATAGGTATTTTTTTGTTAAAATTTGCTCATGACAGATTGTCAAGTAAAGTCTTTTGCCAACAATCGAAATACAAAAAAAATCCAAACTACAGGTAAATTGGTCCGATAGTGCATAATAAAACAACCTTAGCGCTCTACCCCAACCTCGAATATTCTCCATCAAACCGTTTTTTTTTTTAAATTTTGCTTATGACAGATATTCATGTAAAATCGGTTGCAGGCCATCGAAATATACACAAATTCCAAACTTCAGGTCAATTTGTCCATAGTGGCTAAGAAAGCGACCTTAAGGTTGTATCCCAACCCTGAATATCCTCCATAGAAATTACTTTTTTTCAGAAATGTTGCTTTTAACAGAACTTTTCAAAAAAATCGCCTGCAGGCATATAAAAAATTCCAAATTTCAGGTCAATTAGTCCCATGGCGCCGATAAAATGTCATTAATGGTCTGCCCTAACCCTCAATATCCTCCATGGAAATGATTTTTTTTTTCACAAATGTCGCCTTTGATACAACTTTATAAAAAAATCATTTGCAGGCCATCGAAAGATAAACCAAATCCAAATTTCGGGTAAATTGGTCACCATAGTGCCTTAGAAAACGACCTCAATGTTATACCCCAACCCTAAATATTTTCCATAATTTTATTTTTTTTCTAATTTTGCTCTTGACTGATTTTCTTATAAAATCGTTTGCCGGCCATCGACATGTAGACAAATTCTAAATTTCAGGTCAATAAGTTCCATAGTGCTTAAGAAAACAATCTTAATGTTTTACCCTATTACTGAATATCCTTCATAAAATTCAATAATAAATAATTTCTTCAAAAGATTGGAATTTACTTTGTGACGTCATTATTAATATACTAATTAAAAATTACTTTGTGTTTACCACTTTATTAATTATACACAGATCTAAACATGTTGGGAAAGCAATGCTTTCTTTACCAGTATTTTATATATTCCTGATGAAGAATGCATCGCTTTTGAAACATGTTGATATCTATTTATATTAAATAAAGTGGTGAATAGTAATTTTTAATCAATTTATCAATAAATTTAATTTAAGGGGTCGTCTTTCAGGGTGATAGTAGCATCATCTGTATCCATCGCTCATTGAGTGGATAGTTCAGCCATTCGGATGCAGCCACTATAATGGCGTTGGTTCACATCCGTGTCCTGTCCCAGAAGTTGGCTAGTCGGTGGCGAAGTAAGGCGGGGAATGAGTGAACCCTCTCATATATATAGAGTGACCATAGTAGAGGCTCAGCAGAACCTCGAAAGTTGCAGACGTTGCCTGCATGCGTTGTTGCACACCCTCAGCTTCTCCCATTGCGCTGCCGAGTATTGCGTCCACAGCTCAGATGTATATAGGGCAGTGCAGTATGTCTTAAAAGGCAGTTTCCTGACATCGTCGCTAGAGTGGTAGAACCGCCTTAAAACAGACCGGCGCGCACACGGCACACCCAAATGGCTCTTCTTTGTCGTTCCATATCGTTCATGTCTTCTGTAACGATATGTCCCAGGTATTTGACCTTCGAGGCCATAAGCAGTATATTTCATTCTAGTATTAGTGGTATATTTAGTGGCTCCTTTTGTTTAAATACAACGATAACTGATTTTTTGGAGTTGTACAGCAAGTTATATGAGTTTGCGTTCTCTTCATACGTTTGCACGAGTCATCTCATCGCATTAATCGATGGTGCGAGCAGCACCATGTCACCTGCAAAGTTGATGTTATTACTCCTTTGTCCGCAGATATGTTTTTATATGACATACATGTTCTATATGACAGAGTGTTTTCAAGAAAGATCTTAGAACCACAGTTTGACATACCCATTAGTACAATCCACATGGCTGAATTCACAGACCTACTTACTTTAAACCATTTGCGTCTTAATTCCTAATACTTTCCCCCGTCTAGATAGGTCTTGAATAAATTGCACAATAGGCTAGCAGCTTGAATTATTGACGGACCGGAAATCATCATAAAGCTCAGAGAGTTACCTATTATTTTAGAACGTCGGCATAATTTGACAAAATACGCTTCCACTCGAGGACAGTAATAAACCCAATAGGACTTGAGCGGCCCGCCAGACAATACGGGTCATAAAACCTACCCATACTCTTAGAGTAACAATATATAGAGGCCTCACTTTGCGAGATGTTGAAGCGAGTTTTTGACCAAGGGTGACCTCAGGGGTGTGGCCTTACCATGGCTAACAGGGTTGCTACAAATGAAATAAATTAGGTATTTTGTTGCGAGTAAGTAGGTAGTCGTAAATCTTGAAAACGATTTATGTAATATTATTTGTTTATTTAAGGAACATAAGCAATAAAGTTTATTGGTACATAATATAACATGAAATAAAGTTACAGTAAAAATTTGTTTAAAAAGAAAAGTAATATAAAGCATTGTAGTGTGATACAGTGTCTTAATCTATTGATTGAGAATCGACGTCAATTTATTAAAATACTCAAATATCTAAAATACGTCTTAAAATTATTTTCCGTGGGGTTTCAGATACGGATGTCCAATGCTATCTGAATTTTTCATATTCTGTAAATATGAAAACCAATAATTAATTTGTATTATTTTTAGCAGTCATCACATCAAAAATGGTTGATGTATTAAAGATAAATAAATGTTGCACCTCTTAATTTTTATGGTAGTGTCAATAAATAGAATGTAAAAGTAGCACTCTAAGAATACCACTGAATGGAGTTATTTAATATTTTTTTTAAAGTTTATTTATAGCAAAGCGCACTTGAAGTGAAATGACACAAAACTGCGCTAGATAAATGCTTTGTTATTATTATTGTAAGGGGGCTAATAAATGTGTTCATATTTTGATCTACTTACAACATCTCTTTCTGAATTTAATGTAAGCGCCTGTTCTGACAAAGGCGGGGAGGTTCCATTTGGGGAGTTATAGGAATTATCTAAAAATATTACCCTTATTAGTTGTGGCACAGATTACAAAAATAAATAAAAATGAATGAATGCTTCATCCTTTGGAAATCGATAAATAGTTACATATATAAAAACAACCCAACTTTAGCACAGCCCTGATTTTTTCATGGTGGAAATACAAGGAATTCACAAAACACATTTTGTCACCATCTGTTTACCAACATTTAGCAATGCTAACATGAGAGCGAAAGAGACAAAGCTACTTTGAGATGCCCAAATGAAATTGGTAATTTGTATTCTCATAATTACGCAAAATTATTGTAAATGTAATATATTGAAAATGCATTAAAACTCAATTAAAACGGATGTTTATTACAATAATACAAATAGTGCAAGGGTTGTTTAAATATTGGCGAAGGTTCAGAGTTCTTTTATACAGTAGATTATTAAATATTTGAGATCAAAGTGAAAAAAACGAATTTCTTGATAAACCTGTGAAAACTGTTTTTTTTTGGTCCTTAAGTACTTCAGTTGAAGCACCCGATCACTGCACATATAGCCATAGCTTTTTTTGTGGATATCACTCAATTCACGTAATTATTTCACTTTTATCGCTTTCTGACCGTCAATTTGCCTGACAGATAGCATCGAAGTGAAGTTCGTGCGTTTGCAGAAATTGGCTTCAAGCCCTTAAGACCCTCCCACAAATGAATGTTTTGAACAAAAATCGTTTGTCTCGCTTTCTCATATGTTTATAAAACCGAGCACAAAGAGAGAGAGCTATATTTTGCGAGAATGTCAACAATTCGTACAACAATTGAGAAAGATTAGAAAGGTCTCTTGGTATATTATTACTCTAAGCCCATACTCGGACCGGAACGACCTCGGGAACCATGGGACCAGTTTCCCGGAATTATGATAATAATTATGTTAAGTTGCGGAACGGGCCTACCAGCGGCACCTAGTGGTTGATTTAGGTAATGGTCGACGCTAGAGCCAGGGAATCGTTGCAACATTTCTGCCAGACGGGATCAGGAAGAAGATATCCCTACGGCAGATGACAACCAGCAACATTTTAACTTTTACGTAGAATTAAGTATCTGACCCTTTAGTTTTAATGATCTTTTTTATGATACCTAGTTACCATTAACTCTAATTTAAGACTAAGCCCTCGAATGTTCTGTTTGAAAGAATAAACGACTTATCGTAATACACAGTGATTTTTTGTTCCTACCTTTTTGCGTTATTCCAAGAGATATTATGAACCACCTAGTAAGAGCGTAAAAAGTTAAGCACGTAACTACATGAAGTGAAATATTATATATCAGGCTTGCTATATTTATTCTGTTTTGGTTTAGTGTCCGATTAATACGAAATGTAAGAGGATTGTAAATCAACAATGTCATCATAAGAAGTACCATGCATTTTCAAATTTAGATATTTTTTCGTTAGTGTTTTCATCAACGACATTATAATACGTTTGTAGTCAATGTAATATTTTTGATGATGTTTTCCTCTCGATACACAAAATTCACCACCTGGCCGAACCTAATGCTCTCGCTTAGCTCCAAGCGATTTATTCGAAACATCATTCGACTTACACCGTCTCAGAACAGACATCGTATAGTGAGACGAGTAAGGCTACTCTCTGGTGAGGAATGAACTTTTCACTCGCTACTGGAGACACTGTGGACTGCGTTGTAAACCGTTACCTTACTTTAGCAAACTTGACTTTTATGTGCAGTGTCTGCAGTAACGAGCAAAATGTTCGTTACCCGACCATCAGAGATTGGGCCATAGATATGAGTGGGCTAAAGTACATATGTATCAATCATGTGCCAATAAACGCCCGAGTTGCCAGCAATTAATGAATTTTGACGTTTCGAAATAGCTTATGTTTCGGTTTTGCCCATCACTAATTTCACAGGATTTCGTAGTAGCGATATATTTATACTCTATGATGTGTCAGATTGACAGAAGAACCACAGAAAAATTACAGTCAATTCTTTAATTTGACAGTTCCTTGTTTTCGTTATGGCGATGGTTATTTGTAATTATTTTGATTATTGAATAGAAAAACCCCATTGTATTTATTTATGTTCTGCTGAAAATGGTAAATTATAATGTCACTGAGTGAAACTTTGTTTATTTGTGTTAAACATTGAAATCTTTTGCGATGATTTCTCAACGCGAGTTTTCTTTGGACAAAAAGAGTGATAAAGATATTCACACAGAAGTTGGTGCTCAAATATTGCGGAATTACGGGAAGTTTTTGAAGCATCAGGACAAGACATTTTACGATCTTCAAAGGCAATTTGAGACATTCTATACCTCAAAAGCGAGCAATCAGCATCTGTATCCGATAGCAATCGACGTGACTCCCCGCGAAGACATACATGTGCTGGATATTATCGAGTCAGATAATAAAATACTAAATAAAATTCTGGCAGTGTTTTCTTCATTGTGCAAAGAAATACACTTTTTGCAGCAGGAAGCCAAGAAAAGGTGAGATCAGATTTATTCTTTATTTTATCACTCCATGATAATCTTTTACCCATTATAGTTGTGGCGTACAATCAGTCAAGCCATACATTCAGTATTATACAACAACCTCTGTAGCAGAGGGGTAAGATCCTTGGCTCTGGGCTTAGTGGTTACGAGTTTATAAGCCTATCAAAGCCAATTAAAGGTGGAAATGTAGGTATTTAACAAATCGATTGCCATCTCAATGCAGGTATCCTGAATCTGTTTTACAAATATTTCAATGGAGCCTGCTCCAAGGAGCTAGCAGTGCTGATCCCCTCCGCGCCGGTGCACATGCATGAAACTCGATGCACACAGGCGGAACACTCGTTCACAGTTGATATTGGTTTCATGAAAATGGGTCATCTCACCGACTCGTTGTGTAAGGCAGCTTGTATGTGGAACGAGCTACCGGCATCTGTCTTTCCTCCTACATTTAATCCGGGACTGTTCAGGGCCCGCATTAACAAATTCCTTCCTGCAGCCCCCTCCTTAACCCGTCTCACAATATTGCCCACCCGGGTGGCGATATAGTTTACCTGTATGTGCTCCGTACAAACAGGGGCGCTCTTGTGTCACATAAAAAAGTTGGCTTGTATGTGGAACGAGCTACCGGAATTTGTCTTTCCTCCTACATTTAATCCGAGATTGTTAAAGGCCCGCATTAACGAATTCCTTCCTGGAGCCCCCTTCTTAACCCATCTCACAATTTTGCCCAACCGGGTGGCGATATAGTGTACTTGTATGTGTATGTATGTCCGGGCGCCCTTGTGTCACATAAAAAAAATCGAAAAATTGTTTGAAATGGCTTTAGCTATATTTAAATCACTTTCGGTGTTATAATTTATATTTAATCAAATATTAACAATAATTAGGCATCCCCACTCTCATATTGTATTCGTTCCAGTTTTATTTACTTTTTCTTGCCTATTCTATTAATATATTTTTTTTAAAAGAAAGGCCATATCCCCGGGTTACAAATAACCTGACAATATTTAAATTCTAAAGAGGAAGGTTACTGTCTACATTAGATTTCGAAAAATCAGCCCCATCCCCTTTCCCACCCTTAAAGCAGATTCAGTGTATTTAAAAATTCGAAATTTTGCACACAAAAATAAGATGAAAACCATTTGGTAGAGGTAGGGGTAGGGTTAGCTTATCACAACCTCAAAACTTTCCTCCGAACCATTCATAATGCTGGGTACTTCAGGTAGTATTATAAAATCATCACTACATAATAATATGTATACAAAAATATTATTCTCTCTTTCCAGTAAAATGAATAGAGTTTATCAATATTAAAAATAGAATTAGCTTATTGAAACTTTACACTAATTTCACTCTAATATTACCCCTTAAAGCAGAATTTTGGTACTTCTTGATGAAATTTCGCACACTTTTTTCGACATTCAAAATAAGAAGAAAACTATTGGGAAGGGGTAGGAGTAGGGGTAGGGTTAACACATCGCATCATCAAAACTTTACTCCAAACTATTCATAACCCCGTGCAACGCAGGATACATCGGCTAGTTTGAATATCTAATTAATAATTGAATATGATTGTTTCAGGCATTTTTACTTCTTAGCATTTTACGGAGAGAATTTTCGAGAGAACGATGTAACTCCCGAGGAGTATGTGAGCAGTTTGATTGTAAACCTCAATTCGCTGACTGCTTTTGTTAAGAGATGTCACAGTGTAGTCGTCAATCTTTGCAACCAAATCTGCGAACTGTTTACTTGTGGTCTTATCAATCTAAGTGAGTTATATTTGTCTTTTTCCACAATCATAATACAATATTTATGAAACCAAATACTGTTGACAATACACGCAGCTCTTGACATTTGATGGCAACATGGTGGTACACTAGCACCCCTAGCGGTGCGTGTTGGCAGAATTGGTTTTTTTCGTACTTTTTTTGTGAAATATATTCCTAATATATTATAGAAATCGAAAATTCATAAAATAAATATTAGATAACCTGCATATAATTTACTGCTTTTTTGCTCATAAATTAAAATAAATAAATAAAGAGGCTATTAGGTTTGTATTAACAGTTATAAGTCTCTCCACAGAAATTTTCTTTAATTTCTTATTTATAGGCTTCTTTTGGCTTAAAATATCATCATTCTTATCATTAGTTTTTATTTAGATGCTTTAATGAGGACATTTGAATATTTATATCTTTAAGCATATATAAATAAAATTTAAAAAAAAAACTGATGTGTATAATTGTGGTATGTTAAACCATAAGGAAAAATTGTAGAAAATTTCTCACAATTTATTAACCGCGCGTCTTTTGGGTTATTATTCAAAAAGTAGGTAAAAAAAAATCAGTTTTTTTTTTCATTAGATTTCGCAATAACAATACGTGTTTACAATATACCAACTTGTATGGGAGAGACGAAAATACCCGAACACATCCGTTAGCTTCGGCTGATTTCAAAATACTAAACGAGATGACATAGGAACAAACTTGACGTATACAAATGTTTTGTGGATTTCGGGTATAGTTTTTTTATACCCGAACGTATGGGATACGGCTTGTTGCGTTCGGGGGATAATATAGCGACCATATCACGTACGTTCGTATGGGTAGGGTGGTTAAACAAGTATTTTATTCCCTTCCAAACCACCAGACCGAGCGCGAATGGCGAGCGGCGAGGCTTATAACTGTTAGTACAAATATAATAGCCTCTCTAATATTTTTTCATTTATGAGCAAAAAAGCAGTATGTAGGTTACATAATATTTATTTTATGAATTTTCGATTTCTATAATTTATTAAGAATATGTTTCACTGAATATCTATTAAAATGTATGAAAAAAATTAATTCCGCCAAAGCGCACCGCTAGGGGCGCTAGCGTACCATATTGCTATCTCAATGCATGGAAATGTCAAAAGCTGAGGGTATTATATACTTTTCTATGGTATTTGATGTAACTGACCTGTATTAACCCCTAATCTGAATATTGGAGGCAAGTTTTATTATTAAAATTGTTTGAAGAACCATTGACATAATAATTTAAGCAAGTAGATAAGTTTGTGTATTTGGAAAGTATGTTGGTGAGAGGCGGGAAGGCTGAATGCAGGAATTTCAATGAATGGCGTGTGTTTTGAAATCTGTAATAATTCTTGTTCTAATTATTTAATTTTTATTTACAGAGGGAGTTAAACTAAGTTACATCATCTCTTACCTTGGTGATATGTTATTGATTTTGGTATCCCTGGATCATTTAGTATGTTGTTCACCAATACAGAGTCATTGGATGTCATATAGGAAATCCAAGAAATTACTGCATCAAAATCCCGGCAAATTCAATCAAACAATCGAGAGTCTGAACTCAATTGACGCAGTTCTTAATAATATTGAAGACAAGGCTTTGTCGGACAAGATATTCCAAAACTGCCTCGATGCATTAACTTCCGTCAAAAACAAATTGGTTGTTAAAAATGGTATTCAGATAGCAGAAGAATTCTCCACGTATCTAAAGACATGTTTGAGTGATTTAGAGAAATCAAGCATAGATGTCTATGAGTCCAGTTCTGCCATTCAGTGGGTCAAAGTGAATGCTTTGTTTGTATTCCATTTCCATGTGTTTGGTAATGCAGATAAAAGGATTTTCAAAACTCTTGTAGATGTCAATGTAAAGGTATGCACAGTTTAGTTACATTATTATTATAAAAAAAATTTATATTAAGTAAATCAAATTTATTAATGTTATTATCTCCAAGTATTTTAGTTTTTAATTAATTATTGTTACAGCTTTCTCGGCGTTCAAAGCCACTTTCAAACTGGTTATGCTACATTGAGACACGACTTAATTATATGATTTTATTTACTCCCACCCAATTTTTATTTGGATAGTGTTTAAAATGATTTATTACCGGTAAAACTGATTTACTTTGAAAATAATTGTGATAATCAAAATTCTCTATTCTGCGAGGTACTTACAGTTGAAAACTGTTTTCCCCATATAAAGTGTTTTATAATGGCGTGAATGCTATTTAAGGCAATTAATTTAATGTGTTTGGTAACTGAATTATTTTAAGGAATTATATTGTTTAGGTTTCTTGAATATACTTAAGAGTGGGGAATAAATAATTTTCCTTGCTTCATTAATTAGCATTATATTAGGATTATTAGTTTATTTATTAATTTCTAATTACTCAAGCAAATTTAATCTAACGCCTATTCTTTTTATATCTAAGGGTTTAGGCTCGTTGTTGGCAAGCGAGATGTGATTATTCACTGCATATTCGCAGAACTTCTCTTAGTCATCATCATTAAAAAGAAATGATTCAGCATCACTGATCAAATCACAATTTGCTAAAACATGTTACATACGAGGTTTGTTCAAAAGAAAAGGTGAATTTCGAATTTTTTCAAAAAGTATTTATTTATTCATCAATATCCATTTTCTCCCCTTCAAAGTAATCCCCCTCAGATATAATGCACTTATGCCAGCGCTTCTTCTAATTCACGAAGCACTTCTGGAATGCGCTTTTCGGTATGGCCATCAGCTCGTTCTTCGATTCTGACTTCATCTCATCAATTGTGGCAAAACGCTTTCCTTTCATTGGTCTCTTCAGTTTCAGGAATAGGAAAAAGTCGCAGGGAGCCAAATCTAGTGAATACAGTGGTTGAGGCATGATTACGGTGCTGTTTTTGGCCAAATAATCACGAACAAGCATTGATGTGTGAGCTGGTGCATTATTGTGATGCAAAATTCATGATTTGTTTTTCCATAATTCCGATCGTTTGAGCCGTATTGCTTCACGCAAACGTTGCATAACCTCCTTGTAGTATTCCTTATTAATCGTACGACCTGTTGGCAAGAACTCATGATGCACCACGCCATTGTAATCGAAGAAAACAGTGAGCAAAATCTTCACATTTGATCGAACATGGGGTGCTTTTTTCGATCTTGGCTCTTCTGGCCGCTTCCATTGGGATGATTGGGCCTTGGTTTCGACGTCATAACCATATACCCACGTTTCATCACCAGTTATGACCCTTTTGAGCAAATCTGGATCGTCTTTGACGTCATTCAACAACTCCTGAGCGATACTAATGCGACATTGCTTTTGCTCAAAATTTAGCAATTTCGAACAAACTTTGCTGCCACACGTTTCATGCCCAAAAAATCCGAGAAAATTGCATGGCATGAGCCGATTGATATGCCAACATCCTCCTCTGCAAACTTCCCTAATAGTGATTCGACGATTTTCCAAAACCATTTTCTTCACTGTTTCAATGTTTTCTTCGTTTGTTGACGTGGTTGCAACTCCAGGACGCTCATCGTCATTAACATCTTCTCGGCCTTCTGTAAAGCACTTGTACCACTTATAAACACTTTTTTGAGACAAAGTAGACTCGCCGAATGCCACAGTCAACATTTTAAGTGCGTTGGAGCACTTTATTCCATTTTTAATGCAAAATTTAATACATATTCTTTGATCCATTTTTTTCAAAAGTAAAAAATCGAAGAACACACAAAAATGTCACTAATCTTTCCAGTTGTCAAAATCAAACCACTAATCCAAAATGGCTGATAATGCTAACATATGATAAACATATGTGTACTAACATAACAAAAAAAAAAATCGATAATCGAACGTACACAGCCTGCGAAAATTTAAAATTTACCTTTTCTTTTGAACAAACCTCGTAAATACTAATCCATAATCATTTAAAAGCAACAATAACCTCACCATTTATTTTTTACCCATTAAACTCTGGTAGATAAAATTGCCAATATAGAAATAAAGGTTCTTCATCCAAGTGATATTCTATCTATGTTTTAGCAAACACATTTAGATTTCAATTGATCATTAAAATTAAAATGTAGGGAAAATACTTAATGGATAAGCCCCCGTTTGAAAATAAATTTGAAGTCAACATTGACTGCTAATCCAATTCAATGTTTCTAGACCCACAGTGTTCCTCTCTTTGGTCTGGTGGTTTGGCATCCTGAACAGTTTCTTCTGAGATATGCAAACGCACTGTGCTCTAATGCCAACAAGTTGTCTCAAACAATGGGCAAAGCGAGGCAGGTCTATATCAGCAGTAAAAAACAGAGTCTACAGAGAGATGCCTTCAACGCTCAACTACAGAGCAGTCGGTGGTCTCTGGAGATGGTGCAGACATTTTCAATTGGAGAATCTCATTTAAACTCTGTGCAAATGAACCACAGAATGCAACTCCTGGGCCAAGGTGTAAAGTTTGCTTCTCAAATTAATTTCATAGTAACATGCTTTACAAGTATACACATGTCTCAAGGATTACCTATGACAAAGAGCTCATTGATGGTGATATGCAAGCTCATTGAAATCCTGAAAGGATTACAGACAACTTTTCACAATCATTATGCTTCAATCGCTGTTTCCGTGAATTTAATTATTCAACATTTGGCTTTTCAAATAACTTCTAAGCTCAGTGTGGCGAAGAAAAGTCTGATGGCCGACAAGAATTATGCCAAACAACGTCTGGATGAGCTGACAGCTATTGTGATTGCTGAGAGAGTTCTTCGTGGACCCTTGACTCTGCAGAGAAGGATTGTCGTTAATGTTGCTCTGTCACTAATACCTACCCAAGTTTTTGCCGATGACGGCTATAACAAAATAGTTTCTCTGATGGAGAACATAGAAACAGTTATCGAACTTCAGACCAAAATGGACAGTTTATGCGATTGCATGTTCATGTATTGGAACAAAACCATAGTTCCGATATATTTTCAAAATGTTTTGTCTTCTAAAAAAGATATGCCGAGATTAAGTGTATTTTTTGAAGGTCTTAATGATTGTTCTAGAGCTGTCAATGTTTTCAAAAAGTGTATTTCGAGTGGAATAGTTTCTACTCATTTTTACAATGACATCGACACATTTTTCAAAGGCACGATCATAGAGCCCCTCGGGCAGCAAGTAGAGACGAATCTGCGTTTACACACGCATTCTCACTTGCAGCTCGATTCTATGAACCCATATTCTGTCCCGGTTGAAGATTATAACCCTCTTCTGAAACTAGATTTATTTAAATTTGATAATAACTATCTTTCCATCAGCTGCGGCATTGAAAATTACTTGTCCCAAATGTTCTACAATTTAACAACAGTTGTGCTTCATGATTGGAAAACCTATGGCGAAATGAGGCAGTTGGCTCAGTTCAAGTTTGAGCTGACAACCGTGGAAGACGGCCTTCCCACGCAGACCCTGGAGCAGGGCTTGGACGCCCTCGATATTATGCGAAACATTCACGTGTTTGTCTCCAAATATTTATATAACCTCAACAACCAGATATTCATCGAACAGAGCAGCGATAAGAAGAGTTTAAATACAATAAATATAACTCACATTGCTAACTCTATCCGAACTCACGGAGCTGGCATCATGAATACAACTGTCAATTTTACTTATCAATTTTTGAGGAAAAAGTTTTACACGTTTTCTCAATTCATGTACGATGAACAAATCAAGTCGAGGCTTATAAAAGATATGAGACATTTCAGAGAATCCGGCACAGAAACCGAGCAAATGTACAGCTACAAGAGGGCTGAGAAGTTCAATAAGGGGATACGTAATTTGGGTTTGAATGAAGACGGTCTAAGCTACCTAGATTTGTTCAGAATTCTCATCAGCCATATTGGAAATGCGATGGGGTATGTGAGAATGGTTCGATCCGGAGGTTTACATTGCTGCGCTAATGCAAGTGTCTTCCTTCCTTCACTAGAGGAAGAGATATCTTACGAAGAACAACTCGGAGAACATGTTGATACCACCATGAACGAAGCTTTAAAAAACCTGGAATCGACAATCAACAATCTAACAATGAACTTCTCCCACGGAACTGAGTACTTCAAGTTACTGGTTGATGTGTTTGCTCCCGTGTTTAGGAATCCGGACAATGTACACTTGAAAACATTTTTCATGATAATACCTCCGTTGACATTGAATTTTGTTGAAAATTTGCTTCTGTGCAAAGATAAAATGAGCAAAAAGAACACGACAGGAGCGGCTTTTACTGATGACGGCTTTGCTATGGGATTAGCTTACATTCTCAGATTACTTGATCAGGTATGTAAATAATCCAACCTCACAGCGCAATACTGCTGCATGACATGCTCTATTTGGGAAGCGGGTATGTATTGCCACCCTTGGAACCATTCATTGGATAAACAACATCTCTGCCATAGATCACCCCAAGTAGTTTGCTACGTTTGGTGACTTAGCAGGGTTATCTGGGATTATGGGATGAGGTTTGTCCAGGTCTTGGTGACAGATGTGTTTACAGCCAACTGCGTGGCGGGCCGGATCGGGAGAGGCCGATTGAGGGAGACCCCTTGTCTTCTCTAGCCGGACTCTCTCGGCCCATCGCCTTGCACCGCAGTGGGAGGGATGAATTTGTATGTCCGTCACTCCTGGACACACTGATCCCAAATTCCTACCCACCCCTCATACTCCTTTCCTTCTCAGAACTTCCCCTCCCTCCTTTCCTTAAAAATACTCTCCACACAGCATCCCCAAATATGACAGAGGGCCTCCTGTATGAAGTTAATGTAAAAAAAATAATTACAATACTTCAGATGTCTATTTTAAAAGATATTTTTTAATAATTTTTTTTATGGATATGTATGTTATATGTACATTTCATTGTTTTTTGTGCTTAAACCACGTAAATATTGGATATGATTTAAGATTCTCACGGCTATATTTGTAAGTTACTTCCTCTCCTGCAAGGCAACACGGCACAACACTCCAAAAAACATCAATGACGATAACACAAAGATTATTTAAAATACATCAATAATTTATTACTAATAGGATGTGTAATACTGATGTGTACGTGTGGTTGAATATGGATATTGTTTACTTTTTCCAGGACCGGGGAATGGACTCCTTGCATTGGTTTGAATCTGTGAATAAGCACATTGCACAGGAAAGGCAGAACGTTGAAGACCAGCTCGCGAAAGGCTCCACACAAATAAACCAGGCACTGGCCTTGACTCAGAAGAAGCTGACAGTCCTGGAGCAAGAATTCACCCTTCTGTATTTTAGTTTCAGTAGCGCTAGGATATTTTTCCAGTAACTAACTCAAAATATGGATATGTTATATTTTTATTAAGTATTTCATCCAAAACACAGTTATTCAAATGAGTATGTATTACTTATTTACACAAATATATTATTTATTACAGTTTTACCATTTACATACAAATTTACCGTTTATTAAATTAAATATATTATAATGATTAAAGTAGATATGGTTATTCATTATTACATACAATATTACGTATCTTCGCAGAATATAAAATGTGATTGAAATAGGTTTATATAAAAAATAGGGAAATACATAGTACATTTATATACAATCAAAGTTAGTTGAGAGATTATTGCGAACAAACATTCCATTTTATAAAAAACATTGTTACATTATTGTTTTAAATAAAGATTTTGTATAAGTATTGCTTAGTTATTTGCAGTTTTATTTAATACAATTTAAAGACATGTTTTTTTTTATCAATTCTATAAAAATGTCAAAAGCAGATTATTAAATTTGTAGTTTCAATCTAGATGAAATTTTTAATATGTAAATATAAAGTTTTGACAATATTATAATTGACATGATATTTATTGATTATAATGTTAAAATATATATTATTGCAATGAATAAATCCTTCTTCAAAGTTTGTTCGATAAGGTGTTGTTTCTAACGTACTCGTACGTCTTAGACTGTTGTTTTATTAGGTGGTTGTCATAAATTATATTTAGAATAATATAAAAATAGAGTAAGATGGGTTTTATCAGCTGCCTTTTTATCACCAGTGTTGTATTCCTTCAAACTCTCAATGGTGGTGAATTACTACACCCGGCTCCAAGAGAAGACCTGTTTTCCGAACGGTCTGTCTAATGTTTTAATAATAAATTCGAAATATCGTGAAATTTTCCAGTCTTCACGCAACATTAAACTTTATGCGCTGGCAGTAGATGCTACATTAGCCTGTGGCCTTCGTATATAGGTGAAATAAGTTTTGTTTAGCTTCGCAAGTTTAAAATTATTACCATTGTTTGTTGAATTTTTGGGATAGTTACGTAAAGATTCAATTGATTGCCGTTATATTTGTGTACATACATAGTTCTAAAATATTCATTTACCTCAGTTGGATTTAAAAAATGAATTAATTCATTATGTAGAATTAGGAAAACAAATCTACTATAGAGAGATATAGGGAGCCTGACATTAAAATCATTGAATATGTTGACTTATCATGTGTTTTGATGGCCAAATAAGTGAATAGATTGAAATTTCATCTTTTCACTCGGTAAAACTAGACAGAATGCTGGTCACTTAATATTAATAAATTTTACTATAATATTCTTTTTTTTGTGTTGGCTTTCTTTTGGCTAATATGGTTCTTGCAAACAGCATGGTTCATTTTATCATAATATGACATAATGTCATAAAATTTATCCTTATTCTTGTATAAAACTCAGTTCCTCAATTTTAATTTACGTTAAAATTATAAGATAATTCACATAAGGTTTCAAGGAGAAAACAGTTCAGTCTGGAAATGTCATTAGTTTAACGATTACAGTAGCAAATAGGAATATGAAGCTCGCTTAATATTTTTCTAAAAAAAACACTCTTTTTGGCAACGTAATTACTATTACGATAAATTGCAACAAATAAGTTTGTTCAATGCAACCAATTACAACAATTATTCCTGTTTAATTATGAATAACACAGCGCAAGCAATTTATAAACAAAATCTAAGTAAATCATTTACCTACAACTAAATGCCAAGATTAAGGCTCCTATTCATGACCGCTCCAAACGTGCAATTTGGTGGGGTACCACGCAAAACCTGTCCGCGAATGTGCAAATCCTATGCAATTTGAGTGGAGCAATCAGTCAGGCTGGGGTAGATAACCATGCTAAAATCCAAGCGAGCGCGGCACTGCGCCACTGCTCTACCGTGAATGTGAATAACGTCGACCGCTGCGTCCATTGTTTATTTATTTCGCATTATATTTACATATGAAATATAATTTATAAATTAAAACAATCGAACATAGGACATCAGACCAGAAAAGTCCAAAAATTACCTTTCTGTTCCAACGAGCGGCAGGGCGATTTATCAACAGGTATTCTCATACGCCGGATCGAAAATATATGATAAAATCCCTTCAAATCTGAAACTGTGTGAATTGTCATCCTTCAGTCTAAAAATAGCTAAATGGCTTATATATTTAGGCAGGACAGATTCAGAAAAATTGTTAAAAAATGTCACCTGATAATTTATTAAGAATAGTGTCCTCTTCACTTCTATTTCTTTTCTCTCTTAATTTTTCTTCTCATGGGTTTCTTTTTCAAAATATAAATAAATGCAGACAGCTGCTGCGAATTTTTTTTTTCTGAATCCATTTTCCGCTGCAACCATAACAATCTCACTGCAAAATCACTGCGGCGCAATTGGTGTAGGGTGACCACGAATGGATATGTAAAACACAAGACGAATTACATGGAGCGCCACCAAATGGAGCGGTCGTGAATGGGGGCCTTTACATTAAAACATCACAACATGAGATTCAACTTAAAATAAAAGAATTGAGCTAAAAGTCTTGTTTAAATTACTTCTTTGGAACATTATTGACTATTTTGTGTGAACATTTAGTTCTTTTACGTTTGCGGTTTACTCTTTATATGGAAGCACCTCATTTTGAAATGTTTGCACATTTCTAGCACCTGAAATGGGAAAGAAAAGATTAATGAAACAGTTATCTTGAAAAAAAAATAGCATTCAGTCATATTGCACAATTCAATATGAAACAAATTAACAATATTGTTTTTTATTTTATTGCATATTCGTACATACATTATTTACAGACACAATAAATAAATATAAACAATGAATTTTCAATCAATTTGGAATAAAAAGATATTAAATTATCGAAGAAAGGAATCACAATCAGTGACTTGACATTATATGTACATACTTAAATGATAATAGTTCTTTGTTTAAAACCACTGAATTTATACAAATGTCTATCGGTTTCGGTTAATTTTAACCTTCCTAAGGACCGTAATCATATAAACTAACTTAAAATACAGAGATACATACATATATTAGAAAGAAAGTAAAGTATCTACGTATTTTAAGTTAGTTTATATGAGTATGGTCCTGACGAAGGTTAAGATTAACCGAAACCGGTCCACATATGAATAAATTCAATAAAGTGGTTTTAAACAAAAAAAACTTTTTTCATTTAAGGAAAGATTTTAATTTTGTTTTCGTAGAAAGCAATTACTTTGTGGTTTGACATATTATTAAATAAAACATTCACCGACTGGTTTCACTTATCCCAAGCTTCGTCCGTTTTACCCTGACGAAGCTTGGGATAAGCGAAACCAGTTGGTGATAGATTTCAAATAAATTAGTGGTTCAAAACAAAGCGTTTTGTTTTATTTAAGATATTCATTTGTTTCTTTTTATAGGTAAATAATTTTTGGTTAAGAAAATATTTTAATACGGGTCAAAACTTTTTTTTCCTATTGAAAAATAATATGGGTTTTAGTCTTATTTTTTTAAAGTTAAATGAATATTTCCTAGCTCAGAAATTCCAGATAAAAAAAAAAACTGTTTGCGCAAATCTCATTTTTCCCGCACGGGTTCAAAATTTTATTTATTTTTTTGATTATAGGCCCATCTGGGCTCTTACATGGATTTTTAGAACAGAACATAATGAGCTATCAAAAATTATAAGTACACAGAGATTTTAAGCAGTATATACCACATACACATGTATATATTTTCTAGAATCCAATATTTTATAAGCAGGCTTTAAGATATTGTGAGGTGAGCTTGGAGGACCTTGATTCCCTTCACACTGCGTTATGATTGCGGGGGATAATCTCTCAGAGATTATAGAAAATTAATTATTTTATTATAGTATGCATGAATGAATCAACTTACCACACCAGAACCATAATGTATGTGCGCAACGGTTGCAGTCAAGGTTACTACGTATAATAGGAAGAGTTCTAGGAGCGGGGGCACCCGGAAGGTCAGCACCAAGAAGGTCACCAGGCAGACTGGGTAAAGCAGCGGGTTGAAGATCTCACAGATCGTGTTGCTCATTTGGGAGACTATTAATCGGCACTGAAACAAACAATAAAACACAACGTCATAATTATTTATTAAATTATCGAAGAAAGCAACCACAGTGACTTGACATTATACTTAACCGCCCTACCCATATGAATGTACGTGATCCGGCCGCTAAATTAAAGCCTGAACGAAACAAGCCATTCCCCGTACGTTCAGGTACAAAAAAACTATACCCGAAACCCACAAAACACTCGTATAAGTCAAGTTTGTTCCTGCGTCATCTCGTCTAGTATTTCGAGGCCAGCTGAAGCTAAAGGATGTGTTCGGGTATTTTCGTCTCTCCCGTTCAAGTTGGTATATTGTAAACACGCATTGTTATTGCGAAATCTAATGGAAAAAAACTCGACGTTTTTTACCTGCTTTTTGATAATAACACAAAGGACGGGCGGTTAAATGAAAAAAATTCTTTGTTTAAACCACTGTTTTTAATATATAAATATCTAATCAATTACTTAATTTCATCGCTTATAGTTTATGTTTGTAATTTGTTATATTTGCTTATTATTTGTCTATAATTTGTCATTATTTTTTGTATATTGTTTATCCTGATGAGGGGAGCTTTGCTTCCAAAACATGTAGATATTTATATATGAATTAAAAACAGTTTTAAACAAAGTAATTCTTATTAATTTATTGGTTTCACCTTGGAAACAGAATTTTTTTTGCAGGCGGTGCTTATTTTCTTTGCCTTATGATTGATATTTTGGAAGGGTTCCAATTTATAGGAATACACGACTAAATGTGGTGTTTATGAAAACATAAAAGAAACGGAAGCGTGTTTCGATAATTATTACTTAAGAATTATTAATTAAAATATTTAACGGTTTCTGTTTTGTTTTACAAAAATATGAAAGGGTATTGCGATAAACTTATCTGTCTTCAATATTTTGATTAAACCGCCCAAAATTACAAGTATTTTTGAACAATGTTCTTTAAAATTACAGATTAATAAATATCGACAGCATTTATAGCATTCAAAGATTTAGCATTAAATTATTATGATATGTGGAATGTGAACTTTTTTAGGTAGGCACCTAGTTAATGTTTTAGTTTATAATAGGTATACGAGTATATACTTACTAGAATACATGTCAAACTGTAGGTACCCTACCCCCTGCGGCCCGCGAACATATTGACAATGTTTAAACTGGCCCTTCGGCTAAAAAGGTTTTGAACCACTGTTTTAGAGGGTAGAAATTATGTTTACTCACACTTATATTAGAAAAGACAGTTCCTGTAAGCACATAGAATATTCTAGGGTCCCTGTCGATAATATTGCTAGGGGAGTACACGGCCCACAGAGAGCTGACTATGAAGAATATGACTAGGGGAACTAGTGGCCTGATGGCTCCCGTGAAACTCCTCATCTTTCCTGTTTTATCTCGATATGATCTGGAAAAAGTATTAAATAAAATAATATTAAAAGAGACATTCATAAAAATTCAAACAGCCGATTTAAAAAAATACCATAGATAATACAAAGGGAGATATGGCATTTTTTTTACAGTAACTCCACACAGGAGGCTCTCAGGGAAATAATTTCCCTCAAGGCCTGTATAATCTTTAGGGATGCTGTGTGGAGGGTCTTTCAGAGGATAGGAAGAAGTGAACTCGGGTCTTGAAGAGACCCATGTTGCAGGAGGGAGGAAACCGATCATTCCACAGCCGAGCTATTGAACACAAGAGTGAGTCGTAGAAGCGACCCGTTCTCATGTGACAAATGTCAACTGCGAGCAAATGTTGGGCGCACGTTTCGCGTGTTTCTCGACTATGCACCGATGCCGAAGGGATCAATAACGCTAGTGCTTGGCATGGAAGCATGTCGATTGTCGCTGAGCTAACGATCCAACTGCACAGATTATCAAAGTGGCGGAGCCATTAAAAGTTATGCCTTTGGCGTGTAGGTAGAAATAAATGGCTTCCATGGTTGAGCGATATCGATCCTTGGCTACGAATCCGGAGATCGGATGTTCAAATCTCGGCATGCGCTAGTAAATTTTGATTTTTTAATTTTTTATTTGAATACCGCACAAGAGTCCCAACTGCTCCCAACCGTCTGGAGCCAGTGAGACTATGGCATTCCCAATTTGGGAATGTTGTGAGGCTGAAGGTATTGGGGAGGGGAAGGGGCAGAGGAAGTTGGGGAAAAACCTGGCTATTCAGATCTGGTCACCAAACACGGCTAAAAGCCATTTCAAGCAACGTTTCAATTCTGAATGGTGGTCTTTCAGCAGGGCAATACTGAGAGTATCTTCCACTCTGGGATTGATTCATTTGTGTTATTTCACAATTTATTAATATAAAAATAATACATGGTATATTTGTGGCACGTTCCAGGATGGTAGATACTTTCAGTATAGTCCAAACCATTTCAAAGATATTTACATACCTATTTAAATGTTTTCAAATAAATTTTTCAAGGGGTTTGAATTTTTTTAGTTCGTTTATTTCAAAATTATGATTTATGGAGATGGTGAAAATTAAAAGGTTTCTAAATGCACTTAAACCCGTTTCCTACTTATTACGAATGGCAGAATTTGAACGTTAAATGTACAAACTGTAATACATACTTGTATATATTCCATAATATGACTGTTTGACTAGTGATCATGGCGCTAAAGTACAGGGTGATCTCAAACACCAATCCAGGAGTGATTCCTCCCGGGAACTGGATGTCCCAAGCCTTGGGGCCGGTTAGTGCTGTCACAAAAAGCACCAAAACAGCTCCCTGAAAAAATAGAAAAATGTAAGAAAAAGCTTATTTTTTTTACAGTAACTGCCACACAGGAGGCACTGGGGGAAATAATTTCCTTCAAGGCCTATATCATCTTTCGGGATGTTGTGTGGGGTAGGGGATAGGAAGTGTTGTTTTTAGAGGATAGGAAGGAGTGAACCTGGGTCTTGAAGAGACTCATGTTGTAGGAGGAAGGAAACACAGAGGCCGGTAGAATATTCCACAGCCGACCTATTGAACAGAGTCGTACAAGCGACCCGTTCTCATGTGTCAAATGTCAACCGTGTACAAATGTTGGGCACGCGTTTGGCGTGTTTCCCGACTATGCACCAGTGCCGAAGGGATCAATGATGCTAGTTCCTCAGAGCATCTTCCAATAAATTACAGGTAGAACAAGGACAGCATTCCCACCTGACATCTGTGCTTCAAAGATTTCAATACGTTTGTTAAGATAGGCAAATCTGTCAAACGGATCGCCCGTTTCTGCTGAGTCAAGGGTTTTTCAGATATTTTGGGGCTTCCAATCAGAGGGGGATGCCAAATTTTACAGTATTGATTTACGACACAAAAAAACTGGCACGCAAAATTTTATGTGACTGGTAAACAATCTGTTTTCTAAATGTAAAGTTTCTCAGTGATTACTAAACAATACAATAGAAACTTTTTTTGTTATGGAAATGAAATCAAATCAACAAGACAATTTTCGAAACTATATTAAGTCAACAAGTAGAGTATTTTCAGAATTGACAATAAGTCAACGAATTGAACTGATTCTTCACCTACCACTACTTATTTATGTATTTAAACGCCCCTTGTGCTTTTACAAACGTAGATACATAATATTACATACATAAAAATTAAAATGTAGGCACACAATTTTATGATACGCTAAACCTTAACAGACATTCAAAGCTATTTTTCAAAATAAAAGCAACAAATTGAAAACCTTCATACATTATTACATTATTTTAAACAACCATTATAAAAAAATTAAATCATTTAAGAATTAAGTCATGGAATAGATAGCGAAGGAATGCATGAATTTTAAACTATTAAGGATTATTGCATATCAACTTGTCTTTTAAAAAAGCAATGTTGTTGAATTTAAAAATATCAATACAGTTTCTGTGGACATTAATTTTACATAAAATTAGTGTGAGAAGAAACTACACAGAATGGAGCATAAAGTCTTGTGTTGCACTTATTGGGCACACAATGATTAATCGTATTCACCAGATTACGCCTGTTCAACTTTCCATTAAATATTAATAATAATATATATCCATCTTCCAAGAGAAAAGATTCTTTAGCCATTTTAACAAATTTTCAATAACCATTTTGACAATGGGGCTGATGAATCAAAACCGATGCATATGTATTTTGGGAGCCAGAACTGAACTCCCTAGATAAATAGAAAATAAATCCATGAATCGGTGCATCCGTTAATATGGGTTCCCCTATATTAACGGATGGATTTCAATCTTCATTACGCAGATGCAAGTGTGAATGCAATGTTTGTTCTATCGGTATTTCTGTTGTAGATACTCCAAAGTACAAGTGATATTGATCTTTTTATTCACAGGGACACAGAACAGGATGTTTTTACGATTTCTAGATGTGCTTGATGGTTGGGCTGTGAAACAATTTGCAGACTTCACGTTTCCAAATTGGTTCCTTCAAGACCCAGGATAAACTCCTCCACCTCCCCTTTAAAGACACTTAAAACAGCATCCCCAAGGATAATATAATAATATGTGTTTGATGGTCTCCGTAGTTGAGTGGTTACGATCCTTGGCTAAGAATCCGGAGGTCGCGGGTTCAAATCCAGGAGTACGCAAGTAAATTTTATTTGATTAAATTGTGTTATTTTGGAATTTATTAAAATAAAATAATATGTAATATATTTGCAGCACTTTCTAGAGTGGTAGATACTGTCAGTATCGCCCTGGTGAAAGACCACCATTCAGAATAGAAACGTTGCTTGAAAGGGCTTTAGCCATGTTTGGTGACCAGATCTGAATAGCCAAGCACTTACAATCTACAATCTTATTGTAGTTGGGAAAGTCATTATTTTGGATATTGGAACTACCAGCACAAAGTCGTTATTGTGGATTTTGGAACTAGTAGCACAAAGTAATTATGGCGGATATTGGAACTACCAGCATAAAGTCGTTATTGTGGATATTGGAATTACCAGCACAAAGTAATTATTGTGGATATTGGAACTACCAGCATAAAGTCGTTATTGTGGATATTGGAACTACCAGCATAAAGTCGTTATTGTGGATATTGGAATTACCAGCACAAAGTCGTCATTGTGGATATTGGAATTACCAGCACAAAGTAATTATTGTGGATATTGGAACTACCAGCATAAAGTCGTTATTGTGGATATTGGAACTACCAGCATAAAGTCGTTATTGTGGATATTGGAATTACCAGCACAAAGTCGTCATTGTGGATATTGGAACTACCAGCACAAAGTAATTATTGTGGATATTGGAACTACCAGCATAAAGTCGTTATTGTGGATATTGGAATTACCAGCACAAAGTCGTCATTGTGGATATTGGAACTACTAGCACAAAGTAATTATTGTGGATATTGGAACTACCAGCATAAAGTCGTTATTGTGAATATTGGAATTACCAGCACAAAGTCGTCATTGTGGATATTGGAACTACTAGCACAAAGTAATTATTGTGGATATTGGAACTACCAGCATAAAGTCGTTATTGTGGATATTGGAATTACCAGCACAAAGTCGTCATTGTGGATATTGGAACTACCAGCACAAAGTAATTATTGTGGATATTGGAATTACCAGCACAAAGTCGTCATTGTGGATATTGGAACTACCAGCACAAAGTAATTATTGTGGATATTGGAACTACCAGCATAAAGTCGTTATTGTGGATATTGGAATTACCAGCACAAAGTCGTCATTGTGGATATTGGAACTACTAGCACAAAGTAATTATTGTGGATATTGGAACTACCAGCATAAAGTCGTTATTGTGGATATTGGAATTACCAGCACAAAGTCGTCATTGTGGATATTGGAACTACTAGCACAAAGTAATTATTGTGGATATTGGAACTACCAGCATAAAGTCGTTATTGTGGATATTGGAACTACCAGCAAAAAGTCGTTATTGTGGATATTGGAATTACCAGCACAAAGTCGTCATTGTGGATATTGGAACTACTAGCACAAAGTAATTATTGTGGATATTGGAACTACCAGCATAAAGTCGTTATTGTGGATATTGGAACTACCAGCACAGAAAAGTTATTGTGGATATTGTAACTACTCGTACAAAACAATGATTAGTTAATTTTTTGGCCACATGCACAGAAAAGTTTGTAGATCCATAACTTACAATCATGGTGAAGTCATATCCCCATGGCAGGAACATGACGCCTGTATTGTACTTCTCCCAGTGCGTGAGATAGAAGTTGAGGCAGATGTTCCAGATGACGAAGAACATGCGCAGCGGCGTGATGGCGTTGCGTCCAAAGATGCTGTACATGCAGGTGGGGATCAGCACGGCGGAGTACGAGTCCAGTCCGTGGTCGAACAACTCGCCCAGCGGGCCGCTGGTGCCGGTGCGGCGCGCTTGCTTTCCATCCATGCCATCTAGAATATTTGATAATCCATTGAATCAGGATGCTTAAAGAAATATACAAAAAATTTTGATCATTGAAGATAATATTAAGAACTCTCAAAATGAAATACGAAACCGAAAAGACACAGAAAAGAAAAAGATAACAGTAGCAACCGGGACTCAAAGTATGATTCCGATAAAATTGATGGAACGGATTGGGGTAGCTGTAGCTCAGTGGATTAGACTGCAAGGTCCCGGATAGACAATGAGGCCCTAGGTTTGAGTCCCAGTTGCTACCGCTATCTTTTTTTTTCGGTTTCATGTTTCTTTTCGAGAGTTGTTAATATTATCTTCAATGAGGTTTACAAGCTTCAATAAGTTATTCCAAAACTAAATAATAAAAACTTTATGAACATTTGTGTTCCCACTGAATTGGACAGTAAGGGATGGTGCATATCACGCAGTACAAGCATTAGGTTCTTGTCAGCGGGGACATGTGAAAGAGAAAAGATTTCCGGTTTTTAATTGAAAAAATATGTCGCCGGAGACCAAAATGCCATCTACATTATTACTCCAAATAAGCTCAGGAATCGCTGGTTAAAGTCTGTCAGGCACGTCCTGATAGACATTATGCGAGTAGTAAAATGGTCTACAGACGCTTCAACTTGCAGAACCCAACATGTGTAGAGGTAGAGTGGGGAAAGTCGAGTGCTAGCCTCCAGATGCTTCGCCTTGCCAGCGTTGTGATGGATTCTGTGAACATGTAGGAATTGTGCTACCTACATGTTAGCACACTAAATATTGCAGTATTCATAATGATATACAGGGTAACTGGTACTTGATGCGAAATATTAAAGGATGTTCATAGTTTCTTACCTAAAGTATAGGCGACAAACAGACTGATGGAGGTGAAGGCCCACGCCCAACTGGGGAGGTAGTCGTCAGGGGAGTCCCCGGCGCTGTTGCCGTAGAAGCCATAGTCAAACCATGAGAAGATGAAGAAGTTAAGCACCGTCAATAAGAAGCCCGTGAAGGTTAATAAATTAGCAGCTACCCATTGTGGACAATACTGGAAACAATAATTAAATTATTTTATTAAACGATAACTTTGAATATTTCTGAAGAAAACAAAAAGTTGATTTAACTATCTAATCCATAACATTACTGTGCCAGATCCCTGTTAACGGTCAGCACCCAAAAATAAGTTCTTTACAGGTTGCTAACTCAAGAAATATTACAAATGATTTATCTGTTAATTTCATACGGGTAATTAGTAAAATGCACAACGTTTCGAAAGACAATAATCCTCAAACTGTAATCTTTTAAAATCCACATGAAATACGTACTAGAAATTTAGGTAAGATATTCAAAATTGCTTTCACTGGATTTCAAACTGCACCTATTTTCAGCCACTTTGGGATGTATTTCATAGAATTTAAGTGTTACAGTTTGAGGAATATTATCTTTTGAAACCTTATACATTATTATCCTAACCATACATGTAGAATTTACAGAAATCATTTGTGGTATTGCTTGAGTTAGCAATCCGCAAAGTGATGTTTTGGGCCATTTTTGAGTGCTGGCCCTTAATAATGATAATTCATCGCAGTACCTACCTTAACACAGTGTATGTCATAATATATATTTTTTAAATTGTCCAGTAGGACCACAAATATATACAATCCTAATATACGTAAAATAACAATAATAAGACAAATCATTACACTTACTTGAACGCACCAATTCCAAAATGGGTGCATGACATACACACTGAGGACACATGTGTCTATTGAGTTATACTAGAACAAAAAGAAAATAATCATTAATAAACGCTTTCCGATTAAAATACTGCAAAATCCACTGGAAAACATGTTCGTAAATATGAAATCCGATAAATTAAAGCAATTTTACAGTTCTGGGGCCTAAATCTGTATCTTTTGCGTTGGCTAACGCAAGTTAAATCGGCCATAAACAACACACTCTCACAGTTTGGCAGTCCGTATCGCGCTAACAATTTAAGTTCGCGTTTACGTTAAGAGACAAATCCGTAATGCAAACGCACATTAAATATTTGTTAATCTCTACTTTTTTTGCAAGTATTACGTTTCAAAAACATAGTTCTGAGATAATTATGAAACAAGATTTTGGGCAGGTTTAATCTTCTACCATACATCTAAAGTTTATGCGTTACATTTATATGAGAGAATATATATATATAAATTATCCATTCCTACATCCATCCTTGCTTTTAAGAGGAATGCTCGAATTCAATACCTTAGAAGCCTGACGAAAAATGTTTTTAGGTAAACATCTCTTTAAGTTAATCTCTGGAACTATATCCATATATGTAATCGACCTATTTTGAAAGAGGTAAGGTAAACTTATACGTTCCCAAGAAGTAAACTCGTGGGAGATCCCATGCACTATTTCATGCTCCTAAAGTGAGAACTTTTGTTTACCAGAATGCGCCAATCAGCAGAGCGACTCAACTGCGCAACGATGTTGCGTTGACCGTTGACATTTTTAATATCACTTACAGACAATTTTGCGACAGTCTCTTAAGGGGAACGGCTGCGGTGCCTGTTTCATACAAAACAGAATTTTGGATTGGAGGCCTAAATACCCATCAAAACGGAATGATCTATTTTTTTTAATTAAAGGTTTAGTAAATATCTAGTGCAGATGAGAAGTATTTTATTTATTTTTGTTTTCATTTTTTAAGTATGTGCCATGAAAAATTATTTTAGAAGCAGCTTAGAAAATTATTTGCGGGTTTATAGTACTTTTGATGATTACATAAATAAAAATATAAAAATAAAACACTTAAAAAAAAAAGGTTTTTTCGGGTCGATATTTTAAATTCTCTATGGCAAATTTGTGTTCGACCGTCAATTGGTCGTTTTTAATTTAATTTAAAGTCCACCATAATGCTTATTTTAATATTTTAAAAATAAAATAAAATTTATGTTTCATTATATTTTCAAAGCAGATGGGTTAAGACTTTTTTTTTAAATCACCGTTAGGCCCTAAATAATTGTTAAAGATGGGTCTAAAATCGCAAAAAATCAATTCCTTTAACGGCCGATATTTCATAAGGTATAACAAAAATAAATAAAATACTCCTCATCCATACTAGATATTTACTAAACCTTTAATTTAAAAAAAAAACAGATCATTCATTTTGGATGGGTATTTTGGCCTCCAATCAAAAATTCTGTTTTGTATGAAACAGGCACCACAACCATTCCCCTTGTTACAAAATAGTTATAAAATTGCCCCCACAACTTTTCATACTTTACCAATCAAACAATAACTTCTTGCATCTTTGATACATACTCGTATGTTCAGTATTTGTTAAAATCATCAATCCACAAATGTTTACTTAGTTGTACTATTTGTTATTTCTAACACTTGTCCATGCATATTTTTTACAATTTTTCATTTATTAATCTCCGTAATATATTAGTGTACAACTGTTTTATAGAGACTATAAAAATAAATATATTTTGTATATTTGAGTGAAATACTAGGGTTCATAAAAAAAAATACACATAATTTATAAAATTTTAAGCATTACCTGGTTTAATTATAGTTTCCATTATTAATAAGTTTTCATAGTTGTTACAGTTTGGATCTAAAAGTGATATTTCTGATTTAGTGTAAGGTGGTGATTTAGAATTGTTATAGTATGGAAGTAGTAAATATTAAAAAAAAAAAACATAAAGAAATTGTATTTATCATATTATCACTAACATTATAAAATAACCACAGATTACCCATTGTTACCTTTTGGAACTGGTAGATATGGTATTCTAAGTATTTCCTCATACATATTCTACTCATTTATTCCAAACGGAAATATTTCGAGTTGTTAAACTTTGGAGCTGAGGCATCGATTTTATTTCTTATACATATATATACATACATATATAAAATTTATATCAGTTTATAATTTATAAGAAATTCAATAAAGAAAATGGTAAAGTTTTACAATTTAAACTCGTTTTTGGGTAAGTTGTTTTTTTATTCTTAAGAACCTACACATAAAATACACATTAAATAGGTTCGTAGGTTCTTAGTTTGGTTTTAACCGTTTTAGTGCTATGCTTATTTTGCAAGTATGTATATTAATTGCAAAAGATATTCTGCGTTTTTAAATAAATACAAATATGGTATTCAATAAAAATGCAATAACTTGGACAAATATCAATCAATTTTAATGTTTTTTTTAAATTATAGAAGTAAAGAATAAATTTTACGAATATTATAGTTCTAATTAAAAAAAGCTATATATTTATAACTACAAAAAATATTTAAAAAAATACAAAAATATAGCATTATTCCACTTCACAATTATGTTTTCCCATGGTCCATGTAGTCCCTTTTTACAGTGAGCGCATATGAGATTGGATCGCCTTATCTCATTTGCTTTGCTGCACACATTCATTTATGGTAACAAAAGTCTCGTCGTCCGTAGTGCCGCTGTCAATTGATATATTACGATAATCCGCAATAGAACTTCCGACATGGTGAAAAATATCGATTCAATTTAGGGTGTATTTATTTTAACAGGATAAACAATAAATCCAGTTATCAAGACACGCGCCAACCACAATATACCACGCTTAAATTGAAAACGTGCTCTCCCGAGGACGACAAAAAGCACACTGAAAATTGCAGCTATAGCGCTGCGTCGCAATTTACGTAACTAAAGCTTACAGCGCGATGGCGCTGGGCCGAACTCTAACGGTTAAAAAGAAAAACTAACCTAAAAATTTCATTTAAATACTTGAAACTTTACTAAGCTTTAAATGAATTTATACGCATTATTTTGCACTCCGCCGGTGTAAATAGTCGTTTCTTGTTGTAATTCAGTTAAAACGAAGTGTTGTTTCAATAATCTATGTGTATTAAGAATGAGTCTGAATAGTAAAAGTTTACTAAAAAAAAAAACTCAAATAATCTACTTGCTAAAAACCCACTTTAAGTTCGGGTTGAATTCAGAATTTCCAAATGAGTAAATTGAATTAGTTAGAAAGAAAACGCATAGGGGCTACTATAATTGTTAAAAAATCGACAAATATCCCGACGGACTTCCGTTCTCTAGAACCCACTGAGGCGGATCCCATCAAAGATTAAAATCTTATATCTCTAGAGCGCTAATATGTACGATAGGGGGCTAATTCGGTTTGGCGCAGCCCTGAAAATAATGGTATCTGGAAGCAAAACAACAAAGAAAATACAAATAGAATTTACTTAATAACTTTCTTAACCTACGATCGAGTTGAACTGTCTACCCTTGAACTTTAGACGCGAATAGGTAAGTACATATTATACGTATTGATATACAAAACGGAATATTTATAAATTAATATTATCGTACGTTCATTGATAGTGATGTTTATTGTTGATTTATTGGCAAATACTTTGTAGGCGTGATCTGACAACATTTGAAAATACATTTTCAATGCATTATCAAATTTAGTAAAGGAAGAAATATCAAAACAGGAGTTTCACAAGGGTCAATTTTAGGTCCTACACTGTACGAGTATATTATCTTTGTATTTTTTTATTAAAAAAATATTCTCGTTTGATAAACATCATGCATACGCTGACGATCCAGCACTTGTGATATTCCATGAAAAATTTGATACCGAAATGAAATTGTTACAGCAAGATTTTATTTCTTTACTAAAGAAATGGTCACATGACTCTGGTCTAATAATCAATGCTAAAAAACGAAATTGATGTACATAAGCTCCCCGTATGCAAGGTACAGCGAGGCACCTGTAATCATATCCCGTTCCTTTGATTGCATTCACAATAATACCAAACAGTCCTGCGCGTGTACAGGTATCGAATTAGTCAATAAGTACGTGTATCTAGGTGTTACGGTGGAATGTAACATAAAATGGGACGTATAAATTTCCAACCTCTGTAAGCGCCTTCGAGCATTGTAGGAAGACTCTATAAAATAAAATTGTATGTGCCTATAAAAACTACGAAACTAATTTATTTGTTTCTACCAGAATCGACTGTAAGATATGGTATAACTTCTGATTCAAAATACCATGGAAACGTTGCTAGTAAGCAAAACAGTTTTTAACCAAATCGACATCAAGTAAAAATAAAACCGCGTCTCCGGCGAACTTTTTACGAAACATTACACAAAAAACATTTGTTTTTATACACATTCCGTCTCCTGTTAACAACAAGATGAGTTCAAGAATAATCTTTCGAATGTACGTCATATTTTTATAGGTGGGAATAAAATACCATTGTATTCTTTATTGTTTGAATAAAAAAAAAGTGTAAATTTCAATGAATGTAAAAATAATAAGAAATATAAACCACTGTAATATAGTCAATGAATGCGTTTCTCACGATGATTAAATATGAATAAGCCCAACTTTCTTAATATGAACAAAATTAATGAAAAACACTTTTTATTAGTTTAATTAACTATTTCAGTCACCGGAGAAGCCAGTTCACGCATTTTAATTCATTTAAAGTTTCAAGTTTTTGTGTAGCTTTTAGGTTATATTTTATTTACGAAAGAAAACCCAAACTAAGAACCTACAAACCTATTTTATGTCCAATTAAAACATTGTATTATATATAAAGTAGGTTTCAATTTCTTAGTTTTTTTTAATAATAAAAACTAACAAGAAAAAGACGTGCTTATATGCATATTTACCTCACGATGTTTACCTTTAAAAGTTCGTAATATGAGGGCTGTAATCCTATTAGAAATAGTACACAAAAAAAGAGAATACGTAACAGTTAAATAAACAATTATTATTATTACTGATACACAAGCAAACTTCTTATAATAATATATTATAATTTCGCTCAGTACACATAACTTAAAAAAAACCGGTCCGATTTATGACGAAGTACCATCGGACGGGACGCATAGATAGATCCGCAAAATGCGGAGATTTAAAAAAATGAAACAAACCCTTCCCCCCTTACCCTCTTCACCCGCGAGTTTTCAAAAGACAATAACATTCTGTATCCACACAAAAATGTGTACGGTAAGGCCCTTTTGTTATTTTTCGTAAATGTTTAAAAAAAACAGTCGCAGGAGATGCGGCTTAAGATGTTCACTAGGCCAGCACCCGTAAAATAATATGTATTTTGCGCTATCAAACCTGCAACCCGAAGAATTAAAATACAGGGTTATTCAGAATGACAGACTCAATTCCGTACCGCTATATTTCCTAAATTATACGTCATATGTGAATGATCTACATATCAATTGAACTAGGAGTTTCGAATCGCTCTCAGTTGCGCAAACAACGGCTAGAGTGCTTGCGCCGCTGAGCAGCCATTTCGCGTCAGATGTGAGTAAAATGGCTACTATGCTGCAAAATGTTTTCTGTGCTCGTGAGTGATGTAAAACTGAGTCGGGAACTGTAGCGCAGCATAGAAAGAGCATTTGTCGTCGGTATCACTAATTTGAGCAAACTGGACGTCTCTGTAAAGGAAAAAGCCCGGGCCGACCGCGTGTATCAGAGGAGAACGTGCGAAATTGAGTCTCTCATTTTGAATAACTCTGTATATTCATACCTCGTTCCAGAGTGGAAGATACTCATAGTACAGCACGGATGTTTAGTGACCAGATTTGAATAGTCGGGTACTTGACAACATTCACCTTCCCCATCTTCTCCCCCTCGCCACACTCAAAAGCCTCACAACACTCCACAGATTGCGGATGCCACAAGTAGTCGCATTATCTGAGAGCAGTCGGGACTTCATCATAAAAACAAACTACTTCGACAGATAATTTTTTTTCCTTCACCAATATTTACAGACGTTCAATTTACATTTTCCACTTGTGGCGCGATAACATCAAAACTCTTTTAAGAAAAATCTACGCGCGTAAATCCCACCCACTCACTTTGCCTGGGCAGGTACCTGTTAGCTTCAGAAACACGCGCGTAGGCACTGAAAATAGCCCAAGATAAATCATGTGAGTGGCGAATCAACAAGTCGAAGTTGATGGCGAAGAAGTCAGTCAAAGCATTTCACTTGCTTTACTATAATGTAATATCTGATAATACGTTTTCACTGGAGACGTAGGTATAGCGCTTTGTGTATCATTATTTGCTATAAGTCATTGAGAGAATACTAAATTGAATGGAGAAGGGGTCCGCTTTGAAGGGATTATAATACGTCATATAATTAAACCCAATGCAAGTGACAAAAGCAAGAAAACCAACCCCAATACTAGATTATCATGTTACTTTGTGGTTTGACATCACATTTTTTACGCCAACCGGTTTCGCTTAGATTAAGCTTCGTCATGGCAAATATAATAACCAAAGAAAATAATACAGACTTATCGTATATAAAACTATATACAATGCCAACATTGTTCCTGATATTAATTATTGTGGCAGTATTTTGTTCTTGTCAAAAGAGGAGGATTATAGAAGACGTAACAGTTTTTCAAAACAAAGCCATGCGAATAATTTTAAAACGAAACAAATATTCCAAAGCAAAAAATATGCTAAGGGATCTAAACATATTGTTTTTCAAGCAAATTATGTATTTAAATGCAATAGTTTTTCTCTTTAAATGTTTAACGAATTCTGATTTCTGAATTCTTGGGAAAAATTAATAAACATCAACACAGACTTAACCACTCTACACTCTACGAGACTTTTAAAGTTTGTTTGTAATTCTTAATTGTTTGTAGATATTATGTTCATATTAGAATACATGTAACCAAAGTACATATGGTATGTTCTATTTTAAGGCCATCCACCGGCTAAAATTTTAACGAAATTACGCGCTCCTTATGCAGGTGGCGACAAGGTTGAAAATCCCGCTGTACATCGGCCGCATTTTTCGATTTCCGCAAAAAAAAACATCACCAAAATGCGTGTTTTATTCTATTCTGTAGAGCTCAGACATAATTATTTAAATGTTTTACGGTCATATTCGAAAAAACTTAATTTACCACAATGAACAATACAACAATATCGGAAAAAGAGTTCAAAAGTAGGAGATTTTGCGCTTTAAACATTTTTTTAGGGTCTCATACTTTATTTTTTTCTAAGCTTATGAAAAGACATAGAAAAAAAATGCACGGTTAAATGAAAGGAAAAGGTGTGATCTACTTGCAGTATTTAATTCAATTAGCTATGATATTTCTAGGCCAACAAATTGTCAAACGGAAAACACACGATTTTGCATTACTTCCCATTGCATCGCCTTAAGTTAAATAAATATGTACAGAAAAAAGTGAGAGAGAATAATACAAAGAGAAAGTAGAATAAAATATTAGAGGGAGGCAACAATTGATAAGAATCATGTATAAGAGGGAGAACAATAGTATATATATAAACAACTAAATAGAAAATAAAACATTTTAATGGGGAAACAATGAAGTCATTAAGACATCATATCATTTCACAATATCGACATTCTTCACGATACCCTTTCAAAATACCGAACCGAAGTAATACGTACGACCACAGATTGATGCGCGAGTATAAAATATATCGAGAGCATCTCCTGTCCCGATCCTATCTTCCTCTTCCCCCTTTTTTTGTTTTTTTTTTCTTTATCTTGTTACCTTCATAAATAAAATATCTGTATTTAACCACTGTTAGCACAAGAAACTTTGTTGGCTTATCTTTTGCTAAACTTCCTTTGTAATATATATTTGTATTAAAAGCTGTTTAAATAATTTAAAATGTACTTTGTTTACACCACTTTTATAAAAATAAATAAATATCTCTACATGTTTCAACAGCACTGCTGTCATCCCGAGAATGACAGCATTGCTGTCGAAACATGTAGAGATATTTATTTATTTTTATAAAAGTGGGGTACACAAAGCACATTTTTAATTATTTAATTAATAGTGACGCCACAAAGTTACCAATCGTTTGAAGAAATTTTAAAAGCTGGTTTGTTTCTTACAAATAAATATAGTAAAAGACAGAGCCATTATTAGTGAAAAATAGACTAAACATAATACTGCCTTTTTGTAATGCACGCAACTGGTTTCAAAAGGCACAGTAATCTTTAAATTCTATGAAATACATCCTAAAATGTCTAAAAATAGGTGCAGCTGAAAACAAGTGAAAGTAATTTTGAACGTTTTATCTAATATTCCAGTACGTATTTCATATATAATTTAAAAGATTAGAGTGTGAAGTTCATTGTCTTTTGAAACCTTATACATATTCCTAAATATCCGTATAGAATTTACAGATAAATCATTCATGGTATTTCTGGAGTTAGCAACCCGCAAAGTAAACATTTTTAGGTGCTGACCGTTAAACCCAGTTTTAGGCCATTGTGGCCATACATATGCCGTGGTTATAAGTAAGACGAAACGTGTTTGGCTCATATTTAACGAATACAATGGCTGAAATATGCCGCCGATGGACAAAATCCGATGTTTACTAATAATAAATAAAAACAATGATACAAGCCATAAGTGCGGGAAACACCGATTTATGCTAATCCCTAATACGGTACCCGAGGTCCGTCTACCTGAGGGTAATTTACAAACGCCCGGCTTTAAATCCCGGGAATTTCGCAGTCGCCAGAAAAAGGCAGTTACGGGGATTAACAGCGAACTAATTAAAAGCCACCGAGCCACAGTTCGTAGTTCACGAAGGAACCCGAAGAATAGTTCGGATGGGATTAAAAAGGGGGAACTTTGGCCGAAGCAAAGTCAGTAGTGGACAGAGACGAGTCAGTAGAGACCGTCCGGCCAGTGGTCGTAGTCGAGACTCCCGTCTCCTACAAAGCAAGCAGGCCACTTGCATCCCCAGCCTGAGACGCTGCGAGAAAACTCGGCAGGAACCGCCGAACCCCAACGCCCACCGTTCGAGTGCAGTCGAGTGCCCTTCGCCTCCTGCCCTCCAGCGCCGTGATCCCATCAAGGCACATATCCACCACCGCAGGAATCACCACCGGACAGCAGTCGAGCGCCTTTGGCATCCTGCTGATCATCCTCTTGAACCGTCTGAAACCGGTCGTCAAGCGAAAGCCGAAACGCGAGTCCGCCCAGCACCAAAACCTCCCCCTACCGGAAGTACCACCTGCTCTCTTTCAACACCAACATCGAGACGACTGGTAATCTCCCCACTGGACCGTGTGCAGATTACCCGTAAAAACAGTTCGTGTAATTAAGTGACACCCACAATACCTACCAGTTAAGAATATATTTTACATTGTGAATTAATAAAATACTTGACACTCAACGAAGTTACCTGTTTCTACTGAACCCCAATGACCCCATCATGTCAATTGGCGCCAACGTGGATTCATTTCGTGTTTGAAAAAACTGCCCTATGGGACAGATTTGAATTCGTACCCACACCCTGAGATCGGGTTCAGTAAATTCAAAAGTGCAGTGTAATTTCAATCTCAAAATTTAAATACCAGTGGTCATAAAAATGCCGCGTAAAAGTGAAAGTGACTCGAGCCGTACCGTTTACAAGAGCCGGAACAAACCCTCGGCCTCAGGTAAACAAAGCAGCCGACATACGGACCATGTCGCCCCCACAAGCCAGCGTTCTAGAGCGAGAAAACATTACACGTCGCCTAAGCGCGTCTCGCCCAGAAGAAAAAGAGACCGATATTTCGATGCTTGGTCTCCGCCGAGGACTAAAACCAGCCATCTCTGGCAGAGCTATTTCTCCAACAACAATAACGATGCTAAACCGCATGTCAGGTCTAGTCATAGTTCAAGCCGTCGCTCACCTTCAAAATTGAAGCATATCTCTGACTATAACTACGATTCTAAGTCATATATCAGACCTAGTTATCGTTCACGCCGCCGCTCACCGTCAAGCACAAGCCAACGCTCCAGCAGGGATGAGGATAAATGGAGGTCGCCAGCACGCGAGGATTATACGGCGGGAGAGAAGGAATATTACGGATCGCCTTCAAGAGAGCGATCATATTATCGTGAGTACAATGAACCACGATATGGACGCGAGGATTATTCGTCAAGAAAGAAAGAATATTATGGATCTCCTTCAATAGAGCGTTCACATTATCGCGAGTATGAGGATGGAGATTATCGAGAACCATCTGAGAGGGACGATCATCGCTCGCGCTATTACGATGAACCACGATATGGACGCGAGGATTATTCATCAAGAGAGAAGGAGCATTATAGATCTCCTTCAAGAGAGAGATCATATTATCGCGAGTATGAGGATGGAGATTATCGAGAACCATCTGACAGGGACGATCGTCGCTCGCGCTATTACGATGAACAACGATATGGACGCGAGAATTATTCATCAAGAGAGAAGGAGCATTATAGATCTCCTTCAAGAGAGCGACCATATTATCGCGAGTGTGATGATGGAGATAATCGAGACGATCATCGCTCGTGCTATTACGAGGAACCCCGATACGAAGAAGCGAACTCACCATCACGCCTGAACGATTATAATTACAGGCCGTTTCAAGGTTCGGCTGAAAACCTTGTGGCGCCCTCATCAAGCGAAGATATCAGACCACCACTAACAGCGGAATTCGCGAGACAAGATATTGACGATTGGAAAATATTTTCAAATAAGTGCGAGATATATTTCGAAACATGGAAAGTTCCAGAAGGCGAGAAGTGTGACGTAGCGATAAGTCAATTTCGTGGCGTGAATTTAGCATTTTCTATGGCGTGGGGTCAAATAATCGAAAGCAAAGGACCACTTGATTGGAAAAGGTTCCGGGAGATGGTTAATTGGTGGTGCAATTTTCCGTTAGAAAAATTTCTGCATACCGCAGAGGCAACACCACAAATCATCGAAGAAGAAGAAACTGCCTCACCGCCTTGTCAACTGGAGATAAACACGGTGGCGGAGACAGCCAATAACGAGGACTCTGCCATATTTCCTAATGTTGGCGCTTCACCGGAGTTAGATTCACCTATCCAAAGTGAATTATCAGAAAAAGAGCCTCAATCAACTTCGCCTGTAGCGACGCCGGCCCATGACGTCATTGGAAACAAGTACGCAGAAGATGCGTCCCCTATGGAAGTGAGACCTACCGAGGTATACCAAATAGTACACTCGGCAGAAGTGAAAATGGCTGATGTACCGCAAACAATAATACCTAGCAGCATCATAATGGAAACCAGCGACAAACAGCAGACGGAGATATTGCCGATCGAATCCTGCAAATCAGAGAAATTGGAAATCCGACAGTACACAACACCAAGTTCCAGCGAGGAACTCTATAAATATATCGAGAAGCCGGGGTGGAAATTAAAAGCAGCGCTGTTTCACCGCAAGAAACCGGGGTGGATTGATACAAGCCATAAGTGCGGGAAACACCGATTTATGCTAATTCCTAATACGGTACCCGAGGTCCGTCTACCTGAGGGTAATTTACAAACGCCCGGCTTTAAATCCCGGGAATTTCGCAGTCGCCAGAAAAAGGCAGTTACGGGGATTAACGGCGAACTAATTAAAAGCCACCGAGCCACAGTTCGTAGTTCACGAAGGAACCCGACGAATAGTTCGGATGGGATTAAAAAGGGGAACTTTGGCCGAAGCAAAGTCAGTAGTGGACAGAGACGAGTCAGTAGAGACCGTCCGGCCAGTGGTCGTAGTCGAGACTCCCGTCTCCTACAAAGCAAGCAGGCCACTTGCATCCCCAGCCTGAGATGCTGCGGGAAAACTCAGCAGGAACCGCCGAACCTCAACGCCCACCGTTCGAGTGCAGTCGAGTGCCCTTCGCCTCCTGCCTCCCAGCGCCGTGATCCCATCAAGGCACATATCCACCACCGCAGGAATCACCACCGGACAGCAGTCGAGCGCCTTTGGCATCCTGCTGATCATCCTCTTGAACCGTCTGAAACCGGTCGTCAAGCGAAAGCCGAAACGCGAGTCCGCCCGGCACCAAAACCTCCCCCTACCGGAAGTACCACCTGCTCTCTGCAACACCAACATCGAGACGACTGGTAATCTCCCCACTGGACCGTGTGCAGATTACCCGTAAAAAACAGTTCGTGTAATTAAGTGACACCCACAATACCTACCAGTTAAGAATATATTTTACATTGTGAATTAATAAAATACTTGACACTCAACGAAGTTACCTGTTTCTACTGAACCCCAATGACCCCATCATGTCAACAAATATAATAAATAATTCGTCGTCGGCTCATAAAGCTGAGCGATACGTAATTCAATTTTATCAATATTACCCAATAATATTATCTTTTTTGAAGTAATCAATTTTAAACACATTTTTTCTCTCATAGCACCAACCAGTACCTATCAAACACTTTAATAGTTTACTCTATAATATTTGTTTTTCTCATCTCTTCAAAAGTACGTTCATAAGTTTTTTCTGTACTATTCTTCACATCTCCATTTACTTAATTATTATACTAGATATATTATATTACCATACTATGTAAATGCTAGCTTTTTCCCTTCTATTTTTGTATAATGGCACTTGACATGAACTAAACTTCCCAATTTGAGTGTCCTAAAAAGGGATTTGTTACCAGTTCGGCAGTCAAAGCTTTCTTACATTTTATTGTTTAATAATGTCTGTGTTTCAAATAAAGTAAATAAAAATAAAACAAAAATTAACAAAAAAGCGATTATGTACTTATGTAGATTAATAATAAGTATTTACACGTGTCTCTCAATACGATGTTTTCACCACGTGTTTATTTATTTTCAATAAATGGAACCACAGATTCAACATACATCAAGGATCATAAGATTTATATAATCTTGAATGTAAAAAAAAATCTAAAAATTCTAATTCGAACTCTTTGACCGTTGCGTTGGCTTTATCGCAAAAGAAGGGCTTCCCGTAATCGCCAAGAGGTCATCAAAATAATATATGTTTGACAGCCAAATTGAGGACTTTTACTGGAAACAAACACGTTACATTTATTCATGCGCAATATTATTCTAAACCGGACCTATTTATATGATATCCAATTATAATTGTGTACGCCGAATATAATCATTTATCGCAGTAAACCAAACCGATGTCCCAGTTCCAAAGTGTAACAACTCAAAAATTTGCTCGCTGGAAAATTCGAAATTCGACCCGAACTTAAAATGGGTTTAAGCGAGTACATTTTTTTGATAATTTAAAAATAATCATAATATTTGTTTTCGAATTTCTTGTACATTATAAACTGTCATTACTTTAAAATACACAAGAAATTAAATCGATGCCTCAGTTCAAAAGCGTAACAACTAAAAATTGTACAGTTTTTAGTATGAGGAAATGCTTAGAGTACCGATATCTACCAGTTCCAAAGTGTAACAAGTGATAATCTATGGTTTTTTTAGAATTACACTTTTTTTAATATATTTACCAGTTCTATATAAAAACAATTCTAAATCGCCAGCATACACTAAATCAGAAATATCACTATTATTTTAGATCCAAACTGTAATAACCATGGAAGTAGTGTGAAAACCTATGAAAACTCATTAAGGCCATCCACTTTCTAAAATTCCAACGAAATCACGCGCTCCTTATGCAGGTGGTGGAAATTGCCGCTGAACATCGGTCGCATGATTCGATTTAAGCAAAAAACGTCACCAAAACGCGTGGTTTATTTTAATTTATAAACCTCAGGCAAACACTTTAAAATGTTTTGCGGCCATATTCTAAAAAACACAATTTGCCGCAATGAACAATACGACAATATTGGAAAAAAGGTTCGTAAGTAGGAAATTTTGCTCTTCAAACATTTTTTTTAAGCCTGTTACTTTATTATTTTCTAGGCTTATAAAATGACACACCAAAAAATTGGACGGTTAAACGGAAGGCCAAGATGTGTTCTACTTGCAGTACTTAATTAAATGATCTATGATATTTCTAGGCAATCAAATACTCGAACCAAAAACACACGATTTTACATTGCATCGCCTTAATACGTTTTTTTAAAATGATGATGCTTTTATGAAAACTGTCAAAATCTGTTGTTTATGGCCGATTTAACTTGCATTAGCTAATGCAAAATATTTAGGGAATATTGTGTTTTTTAGGACTTTCGAGTCATGGTCAGTGGGTTTTGTTAATTAAAATATATTAATTATTAAAAATACCTTGTAGGCTTCGAATCCTGCCAATTTTTCTTTTGATAAATATCCGGTATCCATTATGGAGAATCATTAACGGGTCAGTCTCAATCTGCAACAAAATAAATAAGCATAATTAATTTCACTATAAATATAAATACATTAAAATCACCCCACAACGAACGTTTTTGTGTAAAGGGAAATTTTATCTAAGCACATACCGGTGTGTTAGATTCGCGGAACCGCGTCAGCGTATTTTCACTTCAAACGATTGAATTCCTTACTACCTACAGGTCATTTCTATTCATTTCACAGCACATATGCGCTGGGATTCTAATATAATAACTCGCAAGTGCTGAATGAATCGGAGGCAAATTGCATTATTGGGCCCCGACGGCCCCGTACAACGCACATCTCGTTCATTGAACGAATCTTTTTAAAATGTTTCCAATTTTCGTCTATTACCTTTCCTTGCCGGTACTGGCAACTGAGTTGACATGTCTCTAATTATTTTAATATCTCTGTCAATATACTAAACACAGAGTTCATATTTTAGGCGTTCTTCCGTAATCAATGGTATGTCGTAAATCGGGGGAAAACAAGTCGAAATATACGTATGTCTACGTACATTGCTAACTTGTGGAGTGATGTGGTAGTGAGCGAGAGGGGTGTGGAATTTCACTCGCCGTGCCACAATGCACGGTCGTCAGTAGTAGCTGGCGGTCTGTCGACAGTAATGGATGTATCATGCATTTTATGCCGATGTCTACACATACACTGTTTGGTTAGGCTGGTTAGGTTAAGAGGGGCATGTTGCATATCTACACAATGCGATTATGAGAATGTCGATACAGTCACCAAAAGAACTTGTAGTTTTACTATCGGTGTATTTTGTTAACATTTTCAATTGTATTTTAAGTCTGTATAAAGCTCGTCACATACGGCGAATATAATATATATTTCACCATGTTTAAAATATATACGTTTATATTATTAATTTACCCGTCTCAGAACAGACATCGTCTAGTGAGACGGGCAAAGTACATGTAAATGTTTAAATTTTATGCCAATAAACGCCCGGGTTGCCGGCAATGAAATGAACTGGGAAGAATTGAAAAGATTCTTGTTAGAAACAGAAACTTTCTTGTTAGAAACCCAGTCTCAATCTGCTAGCAATCTGCTGTTTCTAACAAGAATCTTACAAGAATTTTTGCTGTAAAGTAATTTTTAGTTCATCAAAACATTGGTCATTAAACTGCTTCATTTACAGGTAAGCACGAATCTAGCAAAATCAATTTATCCAATCCAATGCATCGTGATGCACTGTTTTGGTTGTAAATTTAAAATATGGAATTAATAATTATTAACAAAACACGAAATCGTTATTGTTAGGACGGATCAAACTTCATTCATCGACAGACCGGTTGGGAACCCATGATACAGGGAAGAACACTGGATGACTGAAAACGTGGAAGACTGAGGGGGGAAAGGGGCAAATATATTAAACATATCGCTTGGCCTTCCTATCAAGGAATATATCTAGGCTATGCCCACATGTAAATATATATTATATTACCCGTCTGTGTTGACTATAGGCATTATATGGCGAGCGTTATCGTGATATATATGTTTTAATAATTTACTTGCTACGCTACGTTAACTTGGGCTGTTATAGAAAGTAGTCTACTTCGGTTCGAGATAATTTAAAATAATCTACTTTGTAAACACATGTACTATATGTTACATTATATAATAAGATTTTAAAAAATGTACATACCTATATATACATATTTATACTTATCACGGTCTATCAAATAAAAACATAAAAACAATGGAGGAGTAAGTAAAATTTACGTATATATAATAATTTGAAGAAATAATACAAAATAGAGGATAAAGAAAGGATGGATAGAAAAAATACGCGTAATTACGCCCGCAATAAACCAGAGCGAAATGATTCCAATAGGGAGAGCACAATAATTCGTTTGAGAATTCTGCGTGAAACATTTAAAATAGATACCTGCAACACTTTACAAAACTGCTATACCCGTCGTAAACCGTTGCAAAGAAACGTTTTTACGTTGAACGCCTTTGCCTGAAACTCCAGCGATGACCGTTGATACGAAACGCTTTCGCCGCAACCGTTTTCTTGTCGTTGTTTTTTTTTTAAATACATTTTTTTTTATTAACTTATTTATTACGTTCTTTTTAAACAGTTTCGAACCGTTTACAATGAGAAAACGAAATCGTTTCGGTTATTTTTAAAAATAAACTGAAACGCCCACATTTAATAGGTATATGGTAAGTAATAAACGAACATTAAATTAACGGTGTGTTGGTTTGGCGTTTGGCCCATTTAAAAGACTCGATAATGCATTCTTGGCATAGAAAGAATGACCATTATTTCGACCAAGCGGGATTAGAAATGCAAATAGCATCGGGTAATTTGCATACGTAAATTCGAGGCACGCACAAACCTTATTTTTTACTATCACGGGACTGTGGCAGTATCTTGGCTTTAATGATTTTATTGGATGATTGACCAGAATTAGTTAAAGATTTTTCAATTACTGTATTATCTTAATTTAATAGTGGTAGATACTTCCAGTATCGCCCTCGTGAAAGACCACCATACAGAATCGAAACGTTGTTCGATATGGCGTTAGCCGTGTTTGGTGATCAGAAGTAAATAGTCAGGTATTTCCCAACCTTCCCCTTCCCCCATCTCATTCCTTTCAGCCTCATAACATACCCCACTAGTGCATTGCTTTATAACCAAAGGTAGTTTGTGCATAGTGTTACTATGCTGTATAATTTATTTTCATAATTTCTCCACCTTCCTCTTCCCCTTCTCCTTCCCCTCCCCAATACCTTCAGCCTCACAACATTCCCCAATTGGGAATGCCATAGTCTCACTGGATCCAGACGGTTGGGAGCAGTTGGGACTCTTGTGCGGTATTCATATAAAAAAAAATTTATTCAGGAATATGGGGAGGTTAGTGCAGTCCCACACATCCCATAAAGTAAGTAATATATAGTATTACTGCGTATGGCTCTTAAAATCTTGAATGGTGCGTGACATCCTGGCTGAAATAGGACTTAATGTCCCTGATAATTTCACGCGAGGCCGCCAACACAGGATTCTGTTTCTTCCCAGGTGCAGAACTAATTTGCCAACGGTGATGCCCCTGGGAAGACCTACTGGGTTAATTAGCTGCCTCGCAGGAAATGTGGATAATTTCCACATGACCTACAAGTTTAAGCACGAACTAGGTATTATGTTATAACTATATTATGTACCTACTTGTGACGTTTTTAAAACTATTTTTGTAGCTCTGGTTACCTATATAAATTATGGTAACAATATTTTTAAATCGCTTTTGAGATGTATTGGTGTTTTTATAACTGTTCTTCAAAAAAAAATATATATATAAACAACCTGTTGTATGAATGGTGCATTAAATATTTGAAAACGGAATTTAAAAAAAAAAATATTTATTAATTTAATAAGATAATATTAAAAAAAAATTCAAATGAAACATGAAGCCGAAACACACAGAAAAAAAGTATCAGTCGGATCTGGGGATCGAACCTATGACCTCTCTCTTACCGGGACAACGTTTTACCAGTGAACTAATGAGACCAGTTTATTGTACGTCATTTTTATGGATCTTTCTTCAAATTAAGACTAATCAATATTATCCTCAATTAATTCCCATATTATTGGCTGCTATCTTTTGGTATGACCGCAAAGTTCATATGAAATTTGTTAATATTATCTTCTTCAATTATTAAATATTAACTTAGCAATAAGTTATTCAAATAAATTGAATACTTTTATTACTATCTTCCACTCAATGCTGTGGCCAATTGAATAAATGAGCGTACAAGTTCCTTAACCAAATTCATTGAAAAAAAAACATTTTTATTAAAAAATTTATCGCACGTATATTATTAAAAACTTATTTTATTAGGGTAGGCACAGCTTTTCAGCCTTTATGGAGTACACGCCACTTCCATATGGGAATTCAATAGTAGAAAATTGAGAATTAACGCGTTTAGAAAACATAAAATAAAAATAATTTTTGAAAAGGGTTCATCATAGTGGCCGCAGTTATCAAACGGTCAATTTAGGGCCGGAATTTCAGTATACTCATCAATGTTATAAGTCGGATTGGGATGTCCGGATTACTACCAACTTGAGGAAAGTAAATATCTCTAGAAGTCGAGCTTAAAAAGCAACTGAAATACCGACCCAGAACTAGAGCAATCTGTAAAACTAATCATACCGGTTTCGGATAGTTGGAAATTTTGTTTTAAAGTTTTATTAATTTCACTTACTATTCGGCTTGGGATTTAAAAAAAAAAATCAAAAATGACTTGACAAACAAATAACAGATGACACACTTAAATTTGCAGTCGGCGGTATCGCCAGTCTAGACATTGTGGACACAAAACAATCTACGAATAAAAAAAAAATAGTTCGTCCCTTTGAGTTAGTGGGTACCTCCTTTGACCGCCTACAAAGTTGAGTGCGTCAAGATGTACTGACAAATATGGGGTAAACAATATTTTGGCGTCTTAATTTATTTTTTAAATAGTGAAATGGATATTCAAAGGTTCCATAGCTCATGATGGAAATGATGTTGCGAGCTGAAAAATAGTTGCGTTGACTGAGAACTTCAATATTTATTCTAACTAACGATCACGCCGTTTCACTGCGGGGGTAGGCAGAGAGGATGGACCGCCAAACAACTCGGTTTTGGCACACACTTCTTGCTTCATTCACATTCATACATCGTCTCATCCGTTATTCTCACTTCTGGCATGGAGCGACTCCAGTATTTGATTACCTTGATCGCGCCATGTCTTTCTCGGACGTCCCCGACTTCTTCTTCCATTCATATTCGCATCATACCTAATCCTTACACTTCTTTCTTCGTTCATTCGCTTTACATCCCCCAAACCATCTAAGCGTCCCTTTCTTAATATTACTCATTACGCCTACATCAGCTTTGCATTCTTTTACAAATTTCAAAAACGATTATACATGGATTTACCACACATTCGCCTTAGAGATCTCGTTTCTGCACCTTTCAGCATACTTCATCTTTGCTCTGTCAATTCCATACCTGACTGCCATACATTAGGGTTGATATCAGCACTCCATTGAGGACTGCTAGCTTCGCTTCGTTGGATTATTTTCAGAAGGAAATGTATGTTCAAAAAATGGTTGCGTGAAAAAGATTTTTTGTACTAATCTTTTTTCTTTCTTTCCTTGTATTTTTGTACCCTCTTTTATTTTTTATGAATATGTATTGTTTTATTTTAGTAATGTAATATACAACAAAAAATTTTAAATTCAAAATATGTACTGTTTTAAGAACCCGTTGACAAACATCAATCAGATGTAAAAAAATGTAACATTTGAAAAAAATAAGGAACATATTAAAAAATTAAAGGAAAATGAACATGTTTAAAAAAAATCAATTGGTTAATAGGAAAAGATGAGCCAGATTCATGACGCCACATCTCTCGGTTCAAGAGGGTTTTTGCTGCTTCAGACAAGCAGATCCTCCCCTATCCAGTTGAGATTCTATCTACCATAATTCCATTATTCTAAATTCAATTCTTTTTACTACTCGCGTTTACAAACACCTCACACACTTTCGGCTTAAAATGGCTAATAAACACTCGTATAGCATCATAATAATATTACACGGGGCGAAATGGGCACTTTGCAGTAAGCCGGAGGTACTGAAGCACCTACCTGTAAAGGTACTCGTCATGAATATTCCAGGCGTAAAGTTAAGGATAGTCCAAAACAGTGGCGGTTCGTTTCCTATCTCGTTGAGAGTTCTATCTGAGATTTAAAAAAATCCCCCTCTATAAATCCTATTATCCTACACAGGAGGCTTTGAGGAAAATGATTTCCCCCAGGGCCAATCTCATCTTTGAGGATGCTGTGTGCAGGGCCTTTTCAAAGAGAGGAAGGAGTGAACATCAGGTCTTAAAGAGACTCATGTTGTAGGAGAGATAAAACACAGAGGCCGCCAAATCGTTCCACAGCCGAGCTGTTGTCGTAGAAGAGCCGTAGAAACGACATTTGATAAATGTCAACAGCGTACAAATGTTGGGCTTGCATTTGGTGTGTTTCCCAACTATTGCTCTACGTATGCCGCTGAAACGCAACGAGTATGTTTTTTGTATGAACTATTTCTTATAACAGAAGGTCCCATAGGTGCTGAAATCATAACGCACATACGGGATTAATTTTGTACCCGCTATCGGGCAGTATTATTACGGACAGGTGGATATTTTTAAGATGGAATTTGAATAGCGCGCCTTGTTAAAGTGTGGTAAAAACATAATACAACTTTGTCTTTTTGTATGGGAGTTCACTGCACAAACGCATTTTAGAGAAAATCGCCACTGCTCCAAAGGCCCCGTAACATTTCATTACTTTGATCCTTGCAAAACATAGCGTAGGTATTTTTGCCAATATGCAAATTTCGATTCGCGGGAATTCGTTGCGTGGTTGTGGAGCATTATTGGATGAAAGCATTTAGAGAAACTTTCAGATTTGTGCCATTCATTCACAACGCAAAGACGGAAACAGAGCATTTGCTGAATACTTCTGGAGCGGTGAAAGTTATAATCCTGCATTAAAATACTTAACTGTGTTTATTTTAACGTTTAATTTCGTGAAAAAGTTCACGAGGCATTTCATACAGTATTTTAATTTAACTAGCCCCATTAATAATCTATTTAACCCATTTTGTTCAACACCAGAAACCGGTTGTTAGTAGAATTGAAAATAACACAAAAACTGTTATTTTATTAGGATAACTGGAAGAAGGAAGAACAGAATGATATATGACGCATAAGTAGATGTAAAAATAAGTTGGGTATATCTCAGAATGATATACCACGCTCAAATGAATCAAATACTTTAGTCGGGTCATGCAAAAAAAAAAATGAAACAACCATCGAGCCCAATCCAAGAAAAAAATCATGTTATGTGGATAGTTGGGATGTCTTATCAGTTGGCTTGTTTTTAGTCCTTATTTATTCTTGACCTCACCGAGACCCGGAATAACAAATCTTTTCCCCCTCCCCCTGTCAACCTATTTCACAGCTTCATTCAACCAGGGTGACAATACAATCATTGAGAGTGCCGGAGTCCCTCAAGGTTCAAGCTTAGTTCCCCATTATTTTCAACATTTTGATCATGCTAATGAATTTTATAGTAATGATTTTCTTTATCATTTTATAAATTACCCACCTATATATTATATTAGCGGCTAATAATTGTAAAAAAACTTCAGTATTTCCCATGTTTATTGTTGATTCTCTTTTTTGTTAGTAGTTTAGTTGCAGTTTTTTTAAAACATTTATATCAGATATATGTTAAGGAAGCTTACACGTTCATCGGGATTTTATTTTTTCCTAATTTAGTCAACTTACCTTTACCGTTATATTGAATAAGTGGCTTCTTGTTTTTATTAATGATTCTTCCTTTATGGTCTTTTTTCTTATAATATGCATAGTGGTAACGACTAATGAAACTATCGGAGAATTATACAAGAAAAACTTAATAACTACATTAATATTTCTCAAAAAAATAAAATAATAATACTCTCAGACAAAATCCTAACATGATGACTCCGCCAACATGTCAAGCTCTACTCGTGAATTCAGATACTCGTCGCGTCTAATCTCAAGGAATTATCATGTAAAAAGTGGCTTATTGAAATTAACCAAGCCCGGTCATAATATTCACGTACAGAATACAGTAGTATCTACACAGAAGGTCGGGCCCCGAAAATCTCTAGAATCTATTTGCAGAAAGCGCGCCATGGACCGAGTTAATCAAATATTTAGGATTCGCATTAGACTCCAAAACCACGTCGAAAGATTCAAATGGCGCTTGGAACAGCCTGGATTTTGGCGTATTAGAAACCAAAATAGACAGTACATAATAAAATCTTGACTATTTTTTGCACAGTTGTCTGCTTCTTGTGTTTTTTGAGCGTTGCTTTGTTTTATACAGAATAATTTATATTGTTCTACTCGCAAAAATAGGTAATTAAGAATAAACGACATGTGATACTCGCTCAAAGACGGCGCTATGTTAATATTAAAAAAAAATAGTGCGAAATGATTTTAAATATTGTGATGAATTGTTTGTTGGTTTAAAGTTTAAAGATGTTAGTGCTACAATAATATACGAGTAATATTGTATTTTTACAAGTTTCTTGAAGGATTTGAGCTTTAAACCTAGAATAACAATTAATCCCATTTCATATTCCGCGTGTACATCCGCCAACAAACAATTAATTTCAATATTTAACAGCATCACCTGCTAAAAGTGTTTTTTTGTTTTTGTTTTTTTTTTTTTTTTTTTTTTTTTTTTTTTTGTTTGTTTGTTTGTTTGTTTGTTTGTTTGTTTGTTTGTTTGTTTGTTTGTTTGTTTGTTTGTTTGTTTTGTTTTTTTTTTGTTTCGTTTGTTTTTTTTTTTGTCTAAAATATTTAAATTAGCGCCATCTGTTAGCGCGCATTACGGGTCGTTTACCCTTTACCCCGGTAGTGGCGTCGCCTGCTTGGTAATGGCCTCCATAACGTATTAATTATTGACTTTGAGTCGGGAGATTGTGCATTCGATTCCCGCACGTTGGAAAAATTTATATTGAGAGGGATATTAGGATATTTTCCGTTCAGTATACAGGCGCTGGGCGTGTGAACGAGCGCTAAAGTAGGCGAGTAATTTATTAAATATTATTTGTCAATCCAACAGAAATACGGCGCCTCAGCAATGAGACGTCAGGAGTGGAATAGTACGATTGTTATTACATAAGACTGAACTTATACACTTTAAGCCCTTGAAAACTTGTAGTTTCTATGCACTCAAAAAATCTATATGTTATTGTTCAAGATAATCTCTATTCAGATGTCAAGTTAAAAAAGTAATTATATGAAATTACCTCGATAGAAAAACATCGCAAAGCATGCTTAGATAAATATAAATAAAAAGTGCGGTTCTGTTATTTAACATCTTATAGGTATGAAATGTTATGTTAGGTACATTACCTGTTCTTGGGGATCTTTTAACTGTTCTTCACTGAACATACCTTTATATCTTCATTCGTATATTATATTCGATCTCCTTCTTGTTGGCTCGGGTTGTAGATTCACTAGTCGATACTTTGTTTATATATTTGTTAGGTACATTACCTGTTCTTGGGGACCTTTTAACTGTTCTTCACTGAACATACCTTTATATCTTCATTCGTATATTATATTCGATCTCCTTCTTGTTGGCTCGGGTTGTAGATTCACTAGTCGATACTTTGTTTATATATTTGTTAGGTACATTACCTGTTCTTGGGGACCTTTTAACTGTTCTTCACTGAACATACCTTTATATCTTCATTCGTATATTATATTCGATCTCCTTCGTGTTGGCTCGGGTTGTAGATTCACTAGTCGATACTTTGTTTATATATTTGTTAGGTACATTACCTGTTCTTGGGGACCTTTTAACTGTTCTTCACTGAACATACCTTTATATCTTCATTCGTATATTATATTCGATCTCCTTCTTGTTGGCTCGGGTTGTAGATTCACTAGTCGATACTTTGCTTATATATTTGTTAGGTACATTACCTGTTCTTGGGGACCTTTTAACTGTTCTTCACTGAACATACCTTTATATCTTCATTCGTATATTATATTCGATCTCCTTCTTGTTGGCTCGGGTTGTAGATTCACTAGTCGATACTTTGTTTATATATTTGTTAGGTACATTACCTGTTCTTGGGGACCTTTTAACTGTTCTTCACTGAACATACCTTTATATCTTCATTCGTATATTATATTCGATCTCCTTCTTGTTGGCTCGGGTTGTAGATTCACTAGTCGATACTTTGTTTATATATTTGTTAGGTACATTACCTGTTCTTGGGGACCTTTTAACTGTTCTTCACTGAACATACCTTTATATCTTCATTCGTATATTATATTCGATCTCCTTCTTGTTGGCTCGGGTTGTAGATTCACTAGTCGATACTTTGCTTATATATTTGTTAGGTACATTATCTGTTCTTGGGGACCTTTTAACTGTTCTTCACTGAACATACCTTTATATCTTCATTCGTATATTATATTCGATCTCCTTCTTGTTGGCTCGGGTTGTAGATTCACTAGTCGATACTTTGTTTATATATTTGTTAGGTACATTACCTGTTCTTGGAGACCTTTTAACTATTCTTCACTGAACATACCTTTATATCTTCATTCGTATATTATATTCGATCTCCTTCTTGTTGGCTCGGGTTGTAGATTCACTAGTCGATACTTTGCTTATATATTTGTTAGGTACATTACCTGTTCTTGGGGACCTTTTAACTGTTCTTCACTGAACATACCTTTATATCTTCATTCGTATATTATATTCGATCTCCTTCTTGTTGGCTCGGGTTGTAGATTCACTAGTCGATACTTTGTTTATATATTTGTTAGGTACATTACCTGTTCTTGGGGACCTTTTAACTGTTCTTCACTGAACATACCTTTATATCTTCATTCGTATATTATATTCGATCTCCTTCTTGTTGGCTCGGGTTGTAGATTCACTAGTCGATACTTTGTTTATATATTTGATTAGATGTAAGATGAAAGAATTATGAGCTAGGCACGTAGTGTAAGAATGAGATGAGGTACACAGTGTACCCTAGTATGGATGTAGGAGTAATGAGCGTTTGGACATAGGGACATAAGGTTTTTAAAGGAAACAAATAATTGCATCGTTACATTTGGAAAGTGGTCGGACATAGTTAAAAGGGCCTTGCACATTTGAGAAAAGTAGATTATTTTACAATTTAGAGGATATAACAATAAATGTATTTTAAGCAATATTTTCATTAGGGTATTTATAATTCTGAGATGGGATACTTATTTTAATAGCTGCCATAATGAAATGGTCTAGGGTGGAGTACTGTCTGGTTAGTTTTAAGACAAACGATAGCTATGAATCCGAGTGAGTACATAATGCGTAGGTATATAACAGCTACTTAAGTCAGTAGTATTGACTACGAGTACATCGTGTTTTATTAAATACTTTATAAACGATCGCTTACGCCTTAAGCGTTATTTATATTAGCGCGCTTCCTCTCTCAGTATTAACATATCTCATTTTCAAATCACTTTCAGATTAGAGGATATTGCTACCTTAAGATGAAAAAAAAATGATTTAGTTTTGTATTTTAAATGTGTATTTTTTAGTTTTGGTGAAATTTTTACTTAATTTGGGTGACTTTAAGCTCGATATGTAATTGTTGTTGAATATATATTAATGAAAGAGATTAGAGTCTTCATGAGCAAACCAATACGGATATTTTGATAATGTTAATGTTCAATAATATTATTATTCTTTCAGTTAAAGTTCCTAAAAAATATATTATTTTATTTAACAACAAACATTTCTAGACTTCGCTTGCCAAGCGAATTTTGTGTCTATTACCTATATTCGTGATGACACAAGACACACAGCTTGTGGCAATATTTTTGGATAGTATATTCCTCTTGAGGCTAAACGAAACGCAATACGCACTCACAGATGGCGCTAAATTAAAAATTATCCAAAAATACTTTCAAAACGTAATGCTTTTTAAATATTGAAATGAATTGTTTGTTGGCGGGTGTACACACGAAATATGGAATTCGTGCCACTTAACTAATGACAAAATATTATTTTGAGCTTCGTTAATATTATATTTCATGTTTTAATATTGATTAACTAAAAGACACTTTTTAACTTTATTCCGCTTTTATTTTTGACCGTGACGGGTTTCAGCCTATGACTGGTACAATTATTGCTTTAATTACTAAAATACTGAAAAATATATCTAAGTAAAATAATGGTTCGTTACCCCTGGCACCCAAAATTGTATATACTCGTATACCGTAGTTTAATTTATAATGAGACCTACCTTAAGACGCCTAACACTACTAGCCATACGCCATGTTAGGTGGATATACTGCGGAGAGTTCTGCTGTAACATCTTTTTCTAATACATGCGCCACATGAGAAAGAGGGAGATGTTCCAAACGGACCTATCAGCGGTACTCTCACAATGTTTTATCAACAGACAGTAAAATGACTCATCTACAAGGCAATAATACACTTTGCTCCAATTGGGGGGATGCAGTACCATCACACATAAATTGCGTACAGCACCTGATATTTTTAAAACTAATATTGAACGCACCCAAGTGGGTGAGGATCAACACGCTTAAAAAAAACGAAACTTTTGCACATAGAATAATTAATTAAATCCCATTCCAAGCAATTTTATACCTGGCTAGCCAGGCACGAAAATGCATTCACAAACTCGTTATCCTTATGACGCGGGTTCTCCCACGGAATGCAAAATACAGTATTGGGTCCTCCCAATGGAGTTGATCATGGAGCATATTTGTGAATTAGTACAAAATTTAGTTTATTTATTAAACAAATTTTTTTTTTTGGGAAGGGCTTTCTTAACTAGATTAAAAAATATATACTATGTAATAATAATAAAAGCCCTTTTTCAAAATTCGCAGAACACCTCTTAACGAATAATCACGTCCCGCTTGACAACAACGAGCCTAAATCCTTACATATATAAAGGGTCTTAGATTAAATTGACTTGAACAATTGGAAATTAATAAACGGACAAACGATCCTAAAGCAACGTTACCTCACCTCACCAGTACCTCAACGAATGGAGAATGTATAATCACAATTATTTTCTCAGTTGTTTCCACCGGTAATAAATCATTTTAGGGACCATCAACATTTAAATTGGGTGGAGGTAAATAAGTCGTCTCAACGTGCCCTAACCAGTTTGAAAATGCCTTTGAACGCTGAAACAGCTGTCTGCACACTTCCAGAACTTAATAATAACATTATTATATTTGATTTTCATTGAGAAAAAAATAAAAACATGTATAATGATTTAGTGAAATCTCTTTCGGCAAGTAGAATTAAAACTATAATTGAATAAATTATCTTCTCTGAAATCATTTAATTTGTTATTATTGTTATTATGTCAAATAAGTCATTATTTTATCCTAACTTACTGGCTACGAAGTTATTGTAAAAAAATATTGTGTGAATTTAAAAATAACATTCTATTATTACGATTAAATACTAACTTCTGCCTTGCTTCTGATTATTTCAATACTTTTTTCATGCAATTGGTTTCACCATAATTTTATTTGAAATTCATATTTACATTGCTGCATTTATAATACGTTTTGCATACTGTACTGATAATATACATTTTAAGTCCAATTTGGACAAAAACAATAACTACTTAGTGTTCATTCAACTTCTTTTTTTATTAAAAAATAAAAGACAAACATTCCCAGAAGACGAATAATAACCCGACAAAATCCGAATTCCTCTTACTACCATCTTTATAAATGGGAAATGCTGTTTGCGCAAGAATGCTCCATTCTTAACTAGCAAAGAATTGAAGATTGAAACCAGACGCTATGGATCACTCAGCCACCAACTAGGTTAATTTAAATAGGTTCAGGCGGGTACAACATCTGTCAGCACATTACGTATAAATAAATTCATAGCCAAATAAAAACCACTTAAGCGTAATATAAATAAAAATAAAACAAAACCCATTAAATCCCCTTAAGTCGCTCTAATGTCGGAGTTAATTTGGGGAAAAAGCTAACTATTAATTCGCGCCCGAAAGGACTGAAATAAATTAATGTAAACTGGGAAGTGCGCCTCTTTGCCACTGAAATATCGCCGTAATTATGTATTTAAAGAGAAAGAAAGAAAATCCCCAAACAAAAGTGCCGCGAAGACGGTTCCGCGAGAATGTTTTTATTTAATGCACAAAGGCCATTAGGATTTAGGATCATCTCTTCTTGATGGCCCACCCTTTTAAAGATGATCCAGATAAATGGGTGGGTACCCAAAAAAGGGAATCTTATGATTAACAAGTTGTGGTTTACTGTTGGATTCTACAATACATCAAATTTTATGGTGCCAGAAGAGAGAACATAAATTATCCTACCCATTTTGCGTAGATTTCTGCGAGTTGGAATTGCGAAATTATATATCTACTATATTATGTCGATATTAACTTTTTTTAAACTAGGTTGCTAGATACCCGCACTAAGGTGAATGAGATGGAACACGAGTCGTATTATGTCATAATAATGTTTACCTTGGAGTACCTACACTTCGATGGCCCAGTATTAAACTGCAACAAACCAAAATATATATGCAAGAATGTAAAATTTTATTACTTAATTATTTATTTTATTACCTCTGGTCGGGAGACCCAAAATATCTATAAAAAAAAAACCTCGACTCTGTACAGAAACG
>JAHDVE020010653.1:0-45735 GCA_022606495.2 Halesus radiatus
AACAAATATCATACAATGAAGATAAACCATACGGCGTAACAGACAAGCCATACATAGAAAACCAGCAACCTTACATAGATGACCAAATGAGTTACAACATGAATGATAGCTTCTACTCGGCTGATAGTCAACCATATGTTGAAGAAACAGAGCAATACTTTGATGACCAAAAACCGTATATGGAAACACAAGAATTCATTCAAGACCAGTCCACTTACCAAACGGACCCAAATTCTTATTCCTTCAACAAGCAACCGTTCCAGGAGCAGGATCAGACGGATTATGGTCAAGAACAGATGCCTTACTACGATGAATCATCCCAGCCTTATTATGAAGATCGGACGCCTTATACCAAAGACTTATCGCCATATCAAACAGACATCACTAATTCATATCAGCAAGACGCACAACAGTATCACACTCCGGTTACTACAAGCATGCAAAATACTAGGTGAGTCCAAAAAAACCTAAAACACATATTTTTTTGTTAATCCATTTAATTATTAGCTAATTATATTGCTTGTTGAGTGGACGCCTTTTCGGCGCTCGAAATTATTATCAAAAACATGTTTTATTATGGTTTATTTCACGCTTCTAAGTTGAGTTAAACATAAAGAGTAAATTTCCGCCACACCAGAGTAGAGGGTACTCTCAGTATTATCCTGAATAATCGAATTGAAATCCAAACATTGCTTAAATTGGCTTTAGCTATCAGTTCGGAATAGGCTATTTCCCAACCTTTAAATTTTCCCTACTACATGCACCCTCACCGCATTCCCTAAATGATGATGCAATAATTCCATTGACTCTGGCCAGTTAAAGCAGTTATGTTAGAACTCTTATGCTTAAAAAATAAATAAAATAGACTATTTCAAAAATTTCTCCATCTAAGTCATTTGAAATGGCAGCAATTTTTACAGTAACTTATGATTTTACCAGGTGCTGGAAATAAATAATGTGGTATGGTGAAAGTGTGATATCGTTACTACTTATTAGATCATATTGTATTGATGGTCCATTTTACCCACTTTCCAGTTACATATCGGAAGACAATCGAATCCCTTACGGAAGCTCGCAATGGAAGCCATCAGAGCCAATAAATCAAGTACCTGTCACAATGGCAGCTACTTCAATCTACACACCTGAAGTCACAAAGAGTCTGACAACAAGTCACTCCTCTGCGACGCAATTGCAAGCTGGTAAGATATGACGAACTTTATGAAATTATGTGATGTGAATGTAAAAATGATCGTTAAACTGAGAAAAAAATATTGTTCTTCAGGAATAGCCGGTGCACCCGTAGCAGCAGCTGCTGCAGCCCAGACTTTTGGTCGTTTCATGGCCAGTGGAGCAATGAAACTCGGAAGTCTTCTATCTGCTGCAGCTCCAAAAATGCCACCAGTTACCACAGCAACGACAACTGTCACTCCAGCTCCTAGACCACAGTTGAGACAACAGATATCAGTTACTGAACCAGAATCAGCATATTTCTATCCTCCCACCTCGTATCCTTCGACAACACAACCTCAAACCACTTACGCGGAAAGTACATACCCTCAAACCACATATGCAGAAAGTACGTACCCTCAAACCACTTACCCAGAAAGCACATACCCTCAAACTACTTACCCAGAAAGTACGTACCCAGAAACAACGTATCCGCAAACAACTTACGCTGATAGTTCTTATCCACAAACAACTTATCCTGATTCTACGTACCCAGAAACTACCTACCCTCAAACAACTTATCCTCAAAGCACATACCCTGAATCAACATACCCAGCAACTAGTTCAGTGACCACAACAAGTTACAATGATCCTCATGCAAGTGGCGATCAAAACTTTGGTTATGGTGTTCAAGGCAGAGACTTGAGTAAACAAGACTCTTTAGACTACAGTGTTCAAGATGACAATTTATCAGGAAGTGAATATTCGCGAAAGCAGAGCCAAGAACATGGTTATCTTCAGAATCAGGATTCCATGGAAGACTATCCAGTAGACGAACATAGCATGCACACAGACTATAACAGCAAAGTCCACGCGAATCAAGATTCTCCAGTTTCTGTGATTCATGTCGATAGACTTGAACCAATATCAGGGTCATTTGAAGATGAGAATGATAGGGACAGAAGGATTGAGAATTCTTTGGTAGAGCCATACAGGCCAAAGACAATGTCACCTGCGGGAGGATCTAGGAAGGCATCCGTGGAAGCTCAGTACAGAGGGTCTCCAGCTCTTGATGGTCTACAATTGTCTGTTCTTTCTGGTCTTACTCCGGGAATGAAAGATTTGCTTCCGGAACCGCTTGGCAGTCCACCACCTGATACAAGATTGCCGCAAAGTCATGCAGGTGAGTGATATTCTGAAAAATTGTCTTCCTTATCTTACGGAGTTGCAAAAGAACCTAACGAGAATATGTATCCCGCTTTTATGCATTTATTTATTCGCCTTTTGTTTCATCCACAACATATTTAGTAAGGGTGACCTTTATTGGACAGACAAGTTTGTAGGTCTTTACGTATTTTACTTACGTCTCAAAGTTTTTTTCTATAAAATTATATAGTTGATGAAACAGTATTTTTCGATAACATACTAACCTACTACAAAAATGACAAAAGTGAAAAAATATCAGTATTGAATTTTTTGTGTTAACGATTCAAATACTATTATTTTACCAAAATGTAAAATGGTATTTTACACATGAAGATTTCTAGACGATGATAAAATGATTTTTTTTTACATTTTCTCTCAGCTAGTGTATATTAAAATAATATTAACATTTCTTACGGAAGGGTGAATTATTATGCCGCATTATTGACACCACCTTTGGTCGACAGTCCTTACTAATTTAGCACTGCGACTTTTCACATAGCGGAGAAACACCCGTGAAAGTTCAGAAAAAATCACTCAAAGCGACATCTATCTACAATTTTCGTTACTATAAAAAAAAATTAAATGATTTGTGCGGGGAGTCTTGTGGGTTTGAAACCAGGATAATTTGTGTCCTAATAACGAGTCTTTTGAAAATAAAACATTTTTATACTGAACCTTGTTTCTTCGCTTTTAGGGGAACCGGAGACGGGCAGCCTGGTAGGATCGGGTTCAGAGGGAAAGGCGAAAAGCGTATCTTTTGAGGAAGAAGAAACTGCTCGTAAGCCCGCTGGACCAAGGCAGAGATGGCACTGGGCGTATGCAAAGATTCTGATGCAGCTAAATGTAAGTTTGTTTAAAAAATATACTATTTGACATTTTTTTACTGCATTTGAAGTTTTATGCAAGTACGTCTTATTTTATAAGTACAGGTACAAAATAAGTAAGTTCAGTTCTTCATGATTTACGCCGTAATCAATATCCTTTTATATAGAATTGTATTTACTTTCCAATCGCTTTTGTATTAAAGGGGTTTCGACAAAAATAATAAATCAGTAATATCGCAGTGTTACCAGAGACTGCCTAATTTGATTGTAAATACTGTTTTTGTGGTTTTAAACAAATAAATCGTTTTTATTTCAATAGAAAATCTAGTCGTACTGTATTCCAAAGCCATAGAGGTTTTAACGATAGGGTTATCAATTTAACGGTTAATTAGTTAATTAATTAATCACGTCGGGAGGTTTCCGATTTAATAATAGGGTTATTTGTATTACACGTGTTTGACGGTATGTGGTGTGGTGTGTATTGTATATACTTACCAATACTTACCAAGCGCTTTCGTTAAATATTGTCGCGGAGATATTAATAAAAGAAGGGTCACCATTTGATTGATTTATTTCTCAACGCGTACAAAATTCAGAAGGTAAATTCATAAACTAGAAGTGATGCAATATGCGAATCAACAAGTTACTAGTATGTTCTACAACACGACCGATTCAGCAAGAAGTAGGAAAGCGAATGAAGATTTGTTTTTTAAACAATAGAGTGCAGGCTGATCGTCTTTTATCTTGTAGTGTTGGCATATTTAAAAAGAATATAATTCAAATGAATTTATGGTTGTTCAGTGCTTGCATATTACATGGTCTTAAAACTAGATGAAAGTTACTAAACCAACCCCATTTAACAGTTTTAAGAAATGACTTAATAATAGTTTTACGTATTTATGAATGAATTCTACAGAGGGAAGTTATTCCCAAAAATCTAACAGCAATAAGGTTTTGTCATTTTTTTTGTTGTTTATAGATACAGATGGGCAAAAAAGATTGTTACAGTTCTGAGGTGGTTATTTACAAAAACTTCGCTGTACAAATAATCCAAATGTATTTTTTATTATTATTTTTATTAACAGTTAACCATGTTAACTAACTAACCATCAACCTGTTTCTCGACAAGGGTAAGCAGAGATAATAGACCGCAATATAACTCAGTCTCGGCACACACTCCTTGCCTAATTTACGTACTCTTCTATTATTCTGACTCCTGACATAACCCGACTCGAGTATTTAATTTACTTGATCGTGTCATGGTCTTTCTTAGGCGTTCCCGACTTTTCATTAATCCGGTCTACGTGCTGTCACACAACAGAACCTCTCGTTCCGTTACGTAAGCACATTTGTATTGGCGATCTTAGTAAAGTTCATTAATAGATCTAATATATAAAATATCCCCGACTAGCTCTTCTCAGGGTAGATGGATGGATACGAAAAAGTGATACATCCGTCTTTTAATCGTATTGTCAGTTCGTTGATGGGCGATTTTCGAAATTACCGCTTAGTTATCATTAATAAAAACAAATACATATAAATAGATAGATAGATAGATAAATAGATACATATAAACAGAAATTTGGAATTCAAAATAAAAACAACTCTCTTTTGCTATATACCAAAACCTGGCAGTCAGGCCTATATTTTATAGCTGAATTTAAAGGCTCTAGGAAAAGCTTTAACCTTTCTGTGGACGCCTGCAGGTTATTAAAGGATATAATGAATTTGAATGATTTTTAAATGGTTTCAGTTTTATCGAGAAGCAAAAGGGAAATAAATAAGTAAATTGGAACGGAACCCGTTGTTGAATGCAGGAGCTGGCGACAGGTAGGGCAGCGGACAGGTCGGCTCTCCAGACAAGAATGCCTGTTCTGTCTTCTCCACAGCTCCCTTGTGGTCGCTTTCCCCCCTCCCCTTACCAAATGGAGCGGAGAAATACTTATCATAGACAACTAATGTTTATTTATGGTTAATTCCGGATCTGCGGTTTGTCAACCTTAGTTGTTAGGGACTTGCTTCATAACAATGCCCAAATCATCTAAGCATCCCTTACTCAATCTGATCTATTACGCTTACTTCAACTATCCATTCTTACCCTATCTCCACATCTTTACCATGGTCATACAAAGTTATATCGCACAAACGCCTCAGAGATATCATTTCTACAGCAATCATCCTACTTACATCCTTCGTGTTATGTACAGTAATAACGTAGCCTACTGCACAGATATGTTTGTACATATTACGTGAATATGAAAACGTTCTGAAAAGCATTTAGGAATAAACAAATACATAATTCATGATGCCGAAAAATAATAAGATTTTATTCATATATACTCGTATAGACGTTAAAAGAAGTATATCAAATTGTTCAGGTTTAAGAAATACAGGCGGAAAAAATAGACCTATTACTTAGAAGAGTGGAAAAACGTGACTTTTTCAAAGCTAAGATGGTTTAAACGGCCTTAGGCCGGACTTAAAGTTGGCCTAAGTATACCAATGCTGAATGGATCCATTAAAATATGATAAGTACGACGGACATGTTTATAAAAGCCAAATATTCTAAAAAATTAATACCGTTTGGCAATAAAAAAAATAGCAATTTATTAAAGTGTAACTAAAACTTTTCATTACTATGGCAACACCAAGCTACTCTATTTATCAATTTTTTTATTACATTTTTCTTTCACATTCGAGTTTGACGGATCGTTTTAAGGAAATAAGGCACAACAGCATACCTCGATTGTATTAAAGTTTTTTCAAATTTATGTATTTGTTCTGTCAGTAGGTTTTGTTTTGTTTTGTTTTGATTTAACGTCTAATAAATGGATGTTATGATACATACATGTCAGAAATACAAAAAATGTCCTGTCCACGTAATTTCACTCCATAATAAAAAAGATGAAATGTAAAATAGTCTTGGAATGTGTTGTAGAATCATTTCCTTTCGGAAAGTACCACTAATTTCTGAAGGCCGTTTGGATAATATTAAAAATGTGCACTTCGATGCTTTTATAAACTTACTTTCCGTTTCCTATGAGCCATCTTCGTGTCGTTTAAAATTTTGTATTCCATCGCAGCACTCTAATCCTTGTCTGCTATTAAAGGTGAGATTGTAATTAGTTGTATCATTAGGAAAGCGTTAACATTTCCTTGAATTAAGAATATTGTGGGTTATTTAAATTTTATTAAGTAAATGTAAATTTAAATAATACTACTTCAATAAATGTAAAATTATTTCTTGGTGTCACTTTTAATAAAATGAATATGAAATGTTTTGTACAATGTTAATGTAATATATAAATATCAATATGTTTCAGAAGCGAAGCTTCCCTCGTCAGGATGCAAAAGATACTAAATTGAGGGAAACGTCGCTTCCAAAACATGTTGATATTTATGTATAAAATAGTGGTTTGTACAAAAAAATTCTTATTCATTTTATGATTCTTTTTATATCAATACCACACAAGAGTCTCAACTGTTACTAACCGTCTGGAGCCAGTGAGACTATGGCATTTGGGGAATGTTGTGATTCTTAAGGTATTGAAGAGGCGAAGGAGAAGGGGAAGAGGAAGGTGGTGAAATACCTGACTATTCAGATTTGGTCACCAAACACGGCTAAAAGCCATTTCAAGCAACATTTCAATTCTGAATGGTTCACGAGGGCGATACTGAGAGTATCTTCCACTCTGGAACGTGCGCAAATATAGTATGTATTATTTTTAAATGAATTGTAAAACAGCACAAATTAATTAAATAAAATTTACTTGCGCACGCCGAGATTTTAACCCGCGACCTTCGGATTCGTAGTCGAGAGCCTTACCCCTCGACCATGGAGGCCGTCGATTAGAATGCATTCAAATTTATTAAATCTTCCTATTCCCGGAATTAATTTTTACCGTTGTTATTTCTCCGAATAAGAAAGCTAAAATGAAATATTCCGACCTTAAATATATTTTTCTAGTAATCTCAGGTGGGTTTATAATATAATATTATTCCATAATATTTTTCCAAGTAAAAATTTATCTAGAATTGCGAAAGCGAGTAAAAAAATTACCTACATATTATTTTAATTTTATATGTTTATTTGGTGAAAGACGCTCTTCTAACCAACACAATAAAGAATTTATTGATATCTTAGTTAGAGTTGAATTATTTTAATGCTATTTTCTTGGATTTTCCAATGAGGTTATCTTTAACTTTATATCCCAGCGGATTTATTTATTTTAAATGTTGAATGCGTAGCTTAAAGAATCATTTAAAGTGCATAAATTTAAATTCTGAAAGTGCGTTCGTCGCAATTATAAAAATGGATTAATTTAATGACGTTATATTATTAACATTTTTCAAGAAGTATAAGAGTATTATAAATAATAACAGTGTATGGATTAGTTGGGATGGCAGAGTTTCTTTGTTTTAATCCCAAATATAGTATAGGTTCCGAGCTCAAGACCCGGTTAAAACTTTATCTTATTTTTTTGTGTGTCTTTTTCCTTTTCATGTTATTCACCACTCTTTATAATATTCTTTCAATAATTTGTAGACAATTATATCTAACCCGTGAGCTGTTTATAATCCGTTGTGTAAAAATTAATTCTAAGAATGGACATGAATCTGTTAATAAAGCTATCCTATGTTCATATAATCAGGTATACAGGTGATTTTTTTTATTACAAACGTACGAATTTCCGATAATTTTTAGTGGTTTAAAAATATATGTTTTAGGTAATTATTGTCCGCCTGCGTTGTACCGCAGATACAATAATTCTCTTATCCATTTCGAGACAATAGAGGTCGATTTTTTTTCCTATTCGAAAAATGTCCTATTAGATGTAAGAGGCTAAATGTCAACCTACATCGTATTGCGAAGGATAAGTGTCCTTTGAAATATCCTTCCATGGCCTGTTAGCGTCAAGCGAAAATCCACTTCTTCGAAAATAGTCTATTTTCACAGAATTTTATCGGTTTGGAAATACTTCCGTGAGTTTTTCTCAATACACTAACTAATTTATTGTTTCTTTTCGTCATAAAATAACCTTTCTTTATTTTAGTCATTCATTGACACCGCTTTTAAATCAATTGATATAAAGGTGCGTCAGCATTAATAACTTTGTTTGCTTGTTGTGTTTTCTTTAAACTTATAAAGTAACCGGTTAGTAGCCTAGTGGACAAATGCATCGGGTTCCTACCAAATTACCCATGCGTCGCGGGTTCAATACTCGTCTACCTAATTCCCTAATCAATACACAAGTGACATTTTTCTGTTAAAGATAATGTAAACGGAGGTTTCCAGGTATTTTCAGGATATTTATTTCTTCGATATGTTTGTCTTTCAGTTTGGAAAACAAAAAAAATGTTTTCATAATAATGATAGGATTGCAAGGCGTCGAAAAACTGTTCAAATGATGTGATGTCTTAGGAAAATTTCTTTGATTTAAAAAAACTGTTTTTTGTACATTTGCGCATTTTTGACAAATGAATTCTTAGAAATGCAAACATTCCCAGGTTACAAATAATTAGAAAATCTCCTTCAACTTTATGTCATATGTTAATTTTCTTATCTTCGCTAGTACTTATTTCTTTTATGAAAATGATTAACTTATTTTTTGTTTACATATTTAATTTTTATCATATTTTCTTGTATTTTATAGACTGTTTCAAAATGTACTTATACAGCAAAAATTTCAATAAAAAAAAAAAACAAAACTATCACTCTGACCTGAAAATGTTGCATGTGTCGTGATGGGGGAAATAGCCAGCCGAGGAATTGAACTCACGACTCACGGTGGGAACTGGAAGCGATGCCAACTTAGCCACTGACTATTATCAAACGAGAAGCATCGTAACAGCTGAAGTTTTCATAGATAGTGGTACGTAATTTATCAGGATTATTAAGTCTGGAGAGGAGGGGGTGAAACAAAATAACTTCATCATGTCACCTATGTAAAATTTATGATGTTTCAGGTACAATCTTTATCCCTTAAAAAACCCCTTTCAACATCTCATCACTAAGTTGCCTCCAAGCGTTATTTTAATGTAATTATAAATGGTTTTCTATTATTAGATTTTTGGTTGGGGTTCTGACCTTTGGTCATTTTGTGTTTGAATTCTTACATTTTTGTTCGGTTTTCTATTTTCCGAATTTCCAGATTCTGGATTTTTTTTGGATTTTACCATCATGTAAAATATATGATATATATTTTAATGCTATGAGTCGATTAAAGACAATTTCTACAAACATTATTTTTAAATACCTGCTGGTTCAGTTTAGATCCCTCACCTTTCTCATTAGCAATAAATAAAGTGTATGTAATCTAACACAACTTTGTTAAGGTATTATCAATTAATAACCGTAATCAAACTTTGCACATCTTTTATAAGTAATTCTGTTTCCCTCGGCTGGCTAAGTCATCCATCATTACACAGACAACATCTTCCACTTAGTGTTATGGTAGTAGGAGATTTATTAGGCAGTATTTATCTTTATTTTAAATGCATAAAAATAATAAAGTGAAAAATTAATCAACTCTTATGTGGGAAAGTTTGTTTTCTGAATTATTCATACTTTTGATCACTTTCTTGACAGTTATTGGCGTATATAAAAAAATCACAATTCATGACCTTCAATCTTATTTTTCATTGTTCTAAGGGCCTTCTGAAAATCCTGTACATTAATTTAAACCTTCTAATTAAACGATACAGTGGCTTTGTCAGCTTTTTGACATTGGCCTACTTAACTCTACCTGCTCTGTCTACCTTTGGTAAAAACTAGTATAAGGCAGAAGGCGACATGTATGCAGGTACCAGTATACAAATTCATCGCAATCATCGTTACGTTTCGTTGAGCTTATCAATGTTATAATGTTTTTCAATGTCTATGGCAAAATTCATTACTCGTTCGGTGACATTAAAATTATCTTAATATTTCATTTATGTGTTTTATAGGCATTGTGAAATGTAACGAAATCGACTATAAATATGGGATTTAATTTTAAAATTTCACGTTAAATAAACATTTTGCCGTTAGAAAAAATTATAATTTAAATAAAACAAATATTTCTTTAACAGATTTATCGTTATTTTGTGGCGTCATAAATAATAAATTAATGTAAATTATTTTCTTAATATATAAGTGCTCTTAAATATTTCATAATTTTATTTTATTTTTATTTTTTCTATAATTTTTATATTTTTCTTATATACTTACCTATTCATTGTTAATTTATATTTATGTTTGTAATTTTTTTTCCATTATTATTGTTTATCATTTGTCATTATTTTTAATATAGTATGTATCATTGTGAAGAAAGCTTCGTTTTCAAAATATGTTGATATTTGTATATTAAAAACAGTGGTTTAAACAAAGTAATTCTTATTAATTTAAAAAGCAAATATTGTTTCAATCGAAGTGAAATTTTTTTACCAGGGAAAACTGTAACTAATGTTAGTGAGAGGGTGGTTGGATACACAAGTACCCTAAATATTGTTGGTTATTCAGAATTTTCGTACAATTTAATCTATAAAGATGACTCCTTTCGGTAATCTTCTGGTATAGATGCATCTGCCCCATATAAATGCGATAGGTATTCAAATAAATAATTTTAAAATTCTATTAAAAAAAACCGTTTACTAAATAAATAATTAAATTTTTCGAATCGCCCAAATTAAACAAATTTCTCTTCTGCTTCCCTACACCTACTCCTACCCCTTCTCTCACTAACCCCCACCATAGCCGATGTTCTGTCTCTTTCTATCTTCTATATTTCCCTAACTAATTGTAAATCTTCTTTTTATTTTAACCAAAGACAATCTTTGCCAGGTTTCGAATAAGCTGACAAAGTGACTTTTGAATATCTTCTATTACCATCATTATAGATGTTGCTTGTGCAATGATGGAGGACTTAGCCAGCCGAGAAAATGAACTCACGACGGTTTATAATAATAACTATTGTTTTATTTTTACATCCCAAATTTTTTTTTATTAAGAGTATACAATACATTATGCATTGTATTCCAAAGTGTTAAAAAACTCATTGTGGAATTACACACAGAACCTGCAATACAGTTTTTAGAAACAAACATATATAATATTTAAGGTACATAATTAACATTCACAGTACATTAACAACATTTACAACACATAATTTGCATTTGTAATAAATACATATCACTGGTACATTGTAATACAAGCGAATAAAGACACTAATTATAAAGAAACACATCACTGGTACATTATACAGTTATACTTAATACACATCAATTTGATTCAGTTGATTTTGATAACTTTGATTTTATGTTTTCAAATGAAGTCGTGTTAAAACAAGACAAAAAAAATCATTTATTTCTTTGAGACACACATGGGACAATTATGAAACTTACTTGTATTAAAAAAAATTGTTAATAATCAAGATAAATATTCCTAGACTAATTCGTCTTCAGCCTTCTTATTAAATTATACACAAAATAACACATTCATATAAAAATAATTTAACTAAAAATAAGTATAAACTAAATTTGAATTTTTTACACCAACTTCCAAAATAATAACATTCAGTGAGTGACCGTGCTTTTATAGATTTTGATTTCTAAACATCGGAGAAATTGGATAAGTTTGTGTTCTTACGAAGTATATTTGCGACAGACGGGAAGGCTTATAAGGACATTAATAGATTGGTGCAAGCAGATTTTTAACTGTAATAAATCGCTTTAATAGTTATGAACCGTTAAACATCGGAGTAAGTGAATAAGCTTGTGTTCTTACAAAGTATATTTGCGACAGACGGGGAGGCTTATAAGGACATTAGTAGATGGATGCAAGCAGATTTTAACTGTAATAAATCGTTTTAATAGTTATGAACCGTTAAACATCTGAGTAAATGGATAAGTTTGTGTTCTTACTAAGTATATTTGCGACAGACGGGAAGGCTTGTAAGGAGATTTTTAGGTGGATGCAAGCAAGTAACTGTAATTAATCACTTTAAAAAAATAAATAAAATATAAATATATATACTATTCATATTCTAGTATGTGGTGTAGATTGTTCAATTCTGTAAACCTTATGCAAATGGGTTAACAACGATCCCAAGGAACATAGGTTAATTTATATTTTAGCGCGGAGAGCTTTCCAGGGAAGTGCATATGAGTTTCTAATAGTATTCTCTCGAGATGAAATTTTAACCTTATTAGTAGGTTCGAGGTCTTCGAGATTCCTGGAACACATTTTAAACTATGTTTTTTTTTTAATTTTATTAAACTTTGAAAATGCGTTTTCTCTATTTCCACAATATTACATAATACATTCGTCAATCTTTTAGATAAATGATTTATTTACATGTTATAAAATTTTTCAAGAGTCGGAATAATAGAAGAGAATGTATGAGACGATGTATGAATGTGAATGAAACAAGAAGTGTATGCCAAGATCGAGTTGTTTGGCGGTCCGTTCTTTCTCTCTAACGGCATGATGGTTAGTTAGATAGTTAGTTTAAAACATTTTGACGTTATTTACAAATCATCAGTGAGTTTCATAAATACTGTGATATATTAAGGCAATTTGTAGGTAAAGATGTTCCCTACTTAATAGACTACCTCGAGTCGTGTTATAGCAAGTAGTCCATGTCGTTTAAGTAGTAGTTCACATGTGTAGTGTTCCTTACATTATTTATCATTTAAAAAAATTAAAATAGGTATACTTATCACGATCTATTTAATATAAAAACAAGAGTAAGTAAAATTTACGCGATACATTAAAAATAATAATTTTAAACAGTAAAAATGTAGTTAGAAATAATTGAAAAAATAATAATAAAACTATTACATTTTCTTCTACCACTTTATTGTTTACATCTATGTATAGTTTTCTACAAAACTTCTTCATTTTTATTTTATTTTTTGCGAGTCGCCACTCTGGTTTTACTTCTATGTTATACTTGTGCTCCAAATTTTTGGGTCATTACTGTATATCTTTGTCTGTTGTTTTGTGTTGTTGTATTAAATCTACTTCAATTTTGTATCTTTTTTTGTATCACTCTTATAACGTAAATTTTTCTCTTATAGCGTAAATTTTTCTCTTATTCCGAAAAGAGTTATAATATAACTCATGAGATTGCTATGTTGATTTAAAATTATAAAAATTAGAAAATAATGATTTAAGTAATTTTAAAAAAAAAAGAATGTATATAACTTTGGTTGCAAATAATATTCAATCGAATGATAAGATTTACTATGGCCAAAATTATTTCATCAAGAATGTAACGAACCAAATTAAAAAGAAGAATCATTATTGCATATAGGTTATCTTATTATCACAGTGTTTTTTTTAAGTGGTTAGATGTAATATTCACATTCTTACCAAAAAAAAACATGGTCGTTATTGCATAGTAAAAATATTGAGTTCCAATAGCATGTATTTGCTCTAACTAAATCGATAGCTGAAACTATAATTTAACTGAATTTAAAAACTTTCAAAGACATGTTTTTGAGTAGAAAAATATTTTTCTATGTGTTTTTTAGAATAGCAGAAGAAAAACCATACCAATGCATTATCTTGGAATACAAAACAGTTATTTAAAATTCCGTTTTTAAACAGTACAGTAATTTACCATTTACCATAAAATTCACCGTTTTTTCAAAAATTCAAATCAACGTAAAAAGTAAAAAATAAGTAAAACAACGCTACCCCCGTAAATTACTCGTGCTAGTTTTGAATTAAGACCAGGTAAGTTACAAAGTTAGCTCGTAGTTTTACAGAATAGACGCTCATCGTATGATGAAGTAACAAGGTTAGGAGGGTGTTAAGACCTGCAGTCAATAACCCTCCACGTGAGAGCACGCCTTGGCGACGAGAGAAATGTGAGAGGGTTAGTGAAAGAAAATACAGCTATTTTTTGTCGAGGAATACTACAGAGTTTAGTGACTTCAGTTTAGAGTAAAACTTTATGTTATGAATATAAAGCAATTCTACCAGATTTTAATGATTTTTCTAAAAAAATTTGATAATGGCATTGACATTTGAATATTTAGTTTCAATTTTTATTTTCTATTCACCAACATTCCAAGATTAATATAATTTGGAAGTTTTCATTACAACATCAAATACTCGTTTTTCACTTCAGAGTTCTTTAAATCAAAAAATCTATGCACATTTTCAATACATCAATAGCTTAGTCTAGATTTGACCGCACAACGCACGTGAGCCCCGCCCAACTAGTAATTTATCAATGAATATTTGAACAATGATAGAAAGGAGCGAATGCACTATTATAGTCACGGTTGATTTTGTACACTTTGTTTTGCCTTTTTGCTGGCTTAATTATTTATTTACTAGTTGGAGGCTACTAACGAATGTTGTAATGCCCATCTAGACATGGTCATTGGCGTATACAACACATTAATGTATTTCGTTGTTAATTAATTAAAGTTTATACATTGTTTACATCACTTTATAAATATTAAACATCTACATGTTTCGACAGCAATACTGTCATCATCAGGAATATATGAATACTATTTAAAATTTCTTTCTTAGTTGTACAATTTATTCAAAATAAATTGCAATTCAAACTTGGTATCCTTTTGAGAAGCTAAGATGTATACAAAATTTTCTAACGTACATTCTATCGATTCATTTATTTGGATAAATATTGGTGATGAAAAATTAATCCTTTCATATAAATAACTGTCGTACTACAGTAAAATATTTACTTACCTATCTTTAGATGGCTGTATTTTAAGTAAACATTGATAATATGATATCTTTATTGACATTAAAAATTTAAAAGGTATCACATTAATAATTTCCCACTCCAAAATATTTCCGTTTTTTTCAGGTAAGATAGACTGAAGATATAATCAAATAACATTGAACTTTTTCTCTTCATTTTCTCGGTAAGTTGTTCCGATATAGCAATTCACCCTTCGGTCTGAACAAAGTGATAACCTCCACCCTCACCATCCCTTAATTGATTCATTCCGTTACATCCGATCCTTCACCCTCTTCAATACAATCAATTCCCACCAACTCAACTGCCTGCAATATGTTCGTAGGAACTACATGTAACTACTTTGTAAACTAGATCTAATCAATTCGTAACATCGATATTTTTTACGGTATTATATTTCATTTATCTATGAACTGCGTTATCTTTTATCTATGGAAGACAATAGAGTAAAAATAATGAAGGTCATTGCTAATGCACCAATGATTTACATATTGCGATATAATAAAAATAATGGAACTAGTACGTTTTTTGCTATTAATGATAATGGAATGCGTTTTTTAGGAAAATACTCATAAGGGGGGCAAAAGTATATTATGTCTAGTAAATGTAGGTACCATATAATACCCATATATAAATAATATTAATAAATCGTCTGTAAGGCTTCATCAATTAAATAATAATAATATGACCGTGGTCGAGAGAGATAAAGCTCTCGACTATGAATCCGGAGGTCGCGGGTTAAAATTCCGGGTTGCGCAAGTAAATTGCATTTAATTAACTTGTACTACTTTACAAGTAATTCATTAAAAATATTTTTATATTGTATTTGCGATGCGCTTCAGACTGGAAGATACTCAGTATTGCCCAGGTAAAAGCCGTGTTTGGTGACCAAATCTAAATAACCGGGTACTCCTTCACCTTCCTCTCCCTCATCTTATACCCTTCCCCGCTACCTTCAGCCTCACAACATAACCCAATTGATGATTCCATAGTCTCGCTGGCTTCAGACGTATTTTTTTTATGTGAATACCGCACAAGAGTCCCAACTGCTCCCAACCGTCTGGAGAAATTGAGACTATGGCATCTCCAATTGAGGAATGTTATGAGGGTGGAGGTATTGGGGAGGGGAAGGAGAAGAGGAAGAGGAAGGTGGGGAAATAGATAGGAGAAGATGACTCTTGGGCGGTATTCGCATAAAAATATGTTATTATTAAAACTTGAATACAACAAAAAACCTCGTTTCCTTATTTAAACAATCGACAAATAATCTTAATTTTCATAAAATCATAGCTCCACAGCTGACGATTGAAATAACATTGCCAGATGAAAATACATTTACATTTTCTTTCCCTTGTCCCATTCGGATCGGGGATACGTAAAAGAATCTTAGTAAATTCTATTACACTAAAGCTCACCGTTCGTGATTTTCTTTTTACCTCAAACTTTAATTTCAGATAAATAAGAAGATTTATGTTGTACAATTATAATAATTAAACTCAGTTCATTTATATTGCGCCATTTTCATTAAATGTCACGTCAAGTTACGATAAGAATATTAAAGTGAGAATTTTTATATTCGAATATGCGACAATATTATAATATATAATTATAGGGATAAACAAGTAAATATTTAAAAATAAATTTTAAAAACCTCATTACAAGTTACGCTTTACAGTATGTATTCCTAGTGAAAATTATGTCTTGCTAAGTAAAATCGTGTCTTTAAAATTTACAACTAAAAGTAAAAAACATTTTCTTAATTTTCCTTTCCAATGTTATCAAATGAAAATTTGTAATTTACAATCTGGGACGCAAATTCAATTTTCATATTAACATTTTATCATATTATTATCCATCTTGAATGTTGATCTGTACATGGCATTGCAAAGGGTAAATTAAGATGAAAAGTTAAATTAACGAAGCGAATACTGTGTTTACCGACCATGTAAAGTAAGGAAACATCCATTCTAATAATGATATTCTTACAATACATGTCTTTGTTTATTATTAAACCTGTTTGTTTTTAACATAAAAGAAAACAATGCTTTCCTTTGGTTAAATATTTACAAGTCTGTTTAATAAATCAGCTGCAAGCTGTTTGTAGCTTTGACCCCAAAAACTACGTTTCTAAAGAGGGTTGCTTATTTCTTCAGATGTTTATCAATTTTTTTAGCTGTTGATGCCATTTAAAACTGCACATTGGTCGCTCGCCTAATTTCTAAATACGTTCTATTCAGTTTAGTTACCGAAAAAACTAAAAACATTTCAAATAACTAATTTGGTAATTAATAAGGTAAAGGTAGGTACTACGGTTTCAAAATATCAGTCTTCCCAATAACTAATTATTCCGCGAATTCTCCAAACAAATTATTCCATCCGGGCACGTGCCTAGTTTATTTGAGGTAAGATATTGAAGACCTGCCGGAAAAACTTCTTTTTTTCCTATCAATCTGACTGGTGAAGATTAAATGCGGTACAACTATTATATGTCACACTACTTGCTCCATTCACGTTCACACATCCTTTCATTATAATCTTATATTATTCTGAATATTAACATGGCTAACTTAAGAGTAAACGAAAATGATGGCGCTAGTTTTAAATACTTAATAAATGGTTATTGTAGGTTTAAAACTCAAGTACCTCAATAACGAATTATTCCTACCTACTTTATAATGTTTTCTTAACGTCAACTTTTTACACCATTTACTTATTTGTTATAAATATTTGATTAATTTTGTGGATATTGTATTGCTTATTTTTTTTGTTCCTTTATATTCCTGTGTATTTTTATCTTTGGTGGAATTTTTCTTAAATTTTTTTTCAAATTTAATTAATTTTTGTGCACGTTTCCTATGTCTTGTCATTTAAAAATGATATATATATATATTGTGATAAAATCTCTAAATATATAAATAAAAAAAACTTATAAGAGTACAATATATCAGTGTGACACTAACATAACATACGGTAACTTTTTTTGTTTAATTCAGTTTCTTTAATGACTTCCGATTTAAACTTATAATAACAATTTTTTTCATATTCCGTATTGCCCGCCAACAAACAATTCATTTCAACATTTAAAAGCAGTCCGTGCTGAAAGTGTTTTTTTTTTCTAAGTATTTAAAACTAGCGCCATCATTTTCGTTTACTCTTAAGTTAGCCATGTTAATATTCAGAATAATATAAGATTATAATGAAAGGATGTGTGAACGTGAATGGAGCAAGTATGTCGCGTTTACCCTTTTTAATTAGGCATTTATTTCACTTGATCATCCCACATCTTCCTAAGGTGTCGAGTATTATATATTGTAAAATATTTAAAATAAAAATAAAAAAACAAACTTGTAACTATCAATGTTTTTTACTTGCCATACCAGTAAAAATCCATTTTTTAATTGGATTGGGAAATGGGTCTAAATGATTTAAAATTTTAAAAATGATCATAATAATAACAAAAATAAACCCTTTATTTAACAAGTCATGATAATAAAAATATAATAATATTCAACATTTCTTTGTTTCATTTTCTCTTAACTTAATAAAGATATTTTATATAATATTATGAAGATGCCATTGTAACCCTAGCCTCCAAAAGAGGCAAAAGATTTTTGTCATACCATAGTGGATAAAAAAAATCCAATACTTGCCCATGAATACTGCTGACGTAAGCTTGTATAGGATATAGACAAAAACAATCATTGGAAATATATATACTCTTGGCAACAAGTCACAGCCTGATTTGAATCTACAACGAGTTCTTTTATACGAGTATATTGGCATGTTTTAAAAACCCAATGAGTCACTGTTTTATAGTACAGTTTTCAAAGAGATTTTGCCTATCGACGACTTATGTAATCATCTCTTTTAGCTGAGACCCGAGAGGAGCTTTCACCAGAACGTCAAACCAAAATTAAAATATTCATAAAAAGCATTTACTTTGCGGCTTGTCATAATTATAAAATATACGTATACATTTTGAACGGCTTTAATTTAATATAATAATCCAGACCGGTTTCAGAAATACCCTTCATTAAAAGATATTTTTCAAGGAATTTTAAGATTTTATTAAAACATAACTAACCCCGAATAACAGACTTTCCCAGAGGCTCGACCTTTGTCGCAACACTACTGAGTTCGAGTAATTTTCATCAAAAATAGTTATATCTCCTTCTCTTAGTCGATCCGAGACAGATTGTTTCAACACATCGTTATGATATTTTTGTAAAATGTTTAAATTAATACAAAAAAAATACACAGTTTTAATATTTTCCTGACGAGGGAAGGGTACTTCCGAAACGTGCCGAGATTATTAGATTAGTGGTTCAAATTAAGTTTACACTTTTATATTATGAAAATTAATTTGTTTTAGTGCAATTTATTTTAGGCCTGCGATATTGGTCCACGTAGTTGACTTTAACTTTAAAGTTGCGGACTCTATACCCACAACAGGAAAAAAATGTTTTGATCAAATTAAGTCATTTAACAACTTCAAGGGCTATTGTGTTTAATTTGTAGAACACCATTTAATTTTTTTAAATGTGATTCTCATTAAATTTTTTGAAAAATTTCAAGGGCGGCTAGTCTGGATGTTGTGATGTTTTCTTATGAACCAAATGGTGGTATGGTAATTTATAATGTTCTGCTTTAGTTGAAATGTTATTTTAACTAGGATAACTGAAAGTTCTTCCCGTAAACATGTAGATTAGCAAATTAACCCCGAACAACAGACTTGCCCAGAGGCTGAGACAACACTCAGTTCGAGTAATTTTCATAAAAAATATTTTTTCTCCTTCTCCAAGTCGATTCAAGATACATTGTATTAACATATCGGTTCTCTCTATCCCTATTTAGCGCTTTTTGGATTTATTTAAAAAAAAAAATAATTGTTTTTTTATTAATTAATTTATTCTTTTAAATTTAATGTAAATCAAATTTAACAGAGTTATTATTAAGTTCTGCGAGTATTAATAAGTCGTCACAATGTGGATTAACCACAGTTTTAAAATGGCGTTAAACGCCGAAACGTCTATCACAATAATAAAAACAAAAAATACTTGCAGAACTTAATAATAACATTAAATTTGATTTACATTAAATTTTTAAAAATAAATTAAATAGAGTTCTACGAATTAAACACAAAAACAATTAATTAAGTTTTTTTTACATTTTTGGAACAACGTATGCTCATTCCCTTCTCGTATAGCTTTTCCACTTTTTCCATGTTTTGATGGTGTGATAAATTTTGGCTTGATATATGTTCAGCTGGCAACCTTATAATATGTCCAATTCACCACTTCTGGGATTTTTATAAAATGATTACCAAGGATTCCTCGCTAACCGCTCCTGGAAAAATTATATTTCTCACTCGTTGCTGAAGATGAGTACTATCATTAAACCATTTTTAGAATTTTATAACCGTATTCCTTCGGTATTATTTTAATATTTTTACACATAACTCTATTTTATGACATCAAATGGACGTTGGAATAATGTATCCATGCTTCTAACATTACATCCCATGCTGAGTGTAATACTGTAGTACATAAGAGTGATTTTGGAATGAAGTTGGAGAGATCAGAGGAGGCGGTGTTGGCCTCAAGGGCATACGGGGGGCGGTGGTGGGCTACAAGGGGGCGGTGAAAGGCTGAAATAGGAAGAGGGCAACAAAAATATTTTTAATAATCTTTCCTTATGAATTCAAATTTCGCGTATGTATATCGTTGAAAAAATCGTCCATCAAAATGAACTGACCGATTATTGTATTGATTTATATATAGATTAATAGTTTTTTGATAATTTTCTTACGCTGTTATTGCACCTAACCAGGTTTCTCGGGACATGTTGTCAGCTGAACGATAGCGTATTACTTAATATAGTAATATGTAAAATATGCATTTTAATATTAATCAACAGCAAAAAGCTATCATAATGGAGAACAGGGGTGATAAAAAGATCGCGTAGGGGTATAGAGTCTACAACCTCCTCCTTAACTTGCCTCACAACGTTGCCCAATCGGGTAACGATATAGTTCCCCTGGATGTCCTCTGTATACACGAGGGCGCTCTTGAAAGTTGTCACATAAAAAAAAAAAAAAAATCGATAGCGGAATTATTATCTAGAAGAGTGTGGGCGATAATTAAAAATAAGGTCCAAAAGTGGGCGCTGAGACAAATAAGGCTGGATGCCTCTACTGTAGTAGGTGCAAACGACATATTTATTTTATTTTAACGTTGAAACGACGGTATTTTGAATATTCTTAATAGTTTAGATTAGTTTTAGATTTTTTAAAGTGAATGTTGACTACTTTTAATCATTATACTAATTGAAATTCACTTTAAAAAATAAATTTATCAGTCGAAAACGTGTTTTTCATGTTGATCCAGTTGTTTCACGTAGACTTCAGCATTTATTTTTTCCCGCTGTGTGTGATATACCGACTACACTTTTCTAGATAATTTTATATGCCAGGAATCAGTAATGTAAGTTTTTTTACCATCATGGTGTATCGTTCAAATCCATCGATCATTATTATTGTATTATCAGTTACTCGAAATCTTTTATCGTAGAAGACAAAAGAAAATAAAGCTATAATTTCATCGGCTCATAACGTAACACCTGTTAACCTAACTCCGTAGGGATCACCGATCAAAACCAAGCCCCCCCCCCCTGACAAGGGGAATATTGGGGGATGGCTGACAGGGAATATTAAAGCCTAACCACCCCGTCTATTAAGAAAATTGATCGTTACAATTGAGTGGATTCGATAGTCGATTGGTTGAAACAAGAACCGTAAACACAGCCTCCATACTCCACACCACCTGCGTCGAGGCTCTAGGTCACGCATGATGTACTTATCGACCCTTCCTGATTGGTACTATCATATACTGGTGCTAAGTATTGCAATAAAATCAATATGTATTCAATAGTAATTCGTTTTGTATTGACACTTTACTGTTATTGAATGATAATGATGTATTTATTTAACATTCATTAATTAAGCATTTTTGTGATCATAGATTGCCATTGACATTCAATTGGTTAATTACTAAAGGTTGTTAATATTACAATTGAATATTTTTATTATTAAAATACTCTGTACGCAATTGCTGGGAAATGAGAGGCTTTTTCTGCCAGAGGATTTGTATAAGTTGTTTGTACTTTATTTCGATAGATTCGTCGTACCGAACAAGACTAATCCATCAAATTGAAGTGCTGCAAATAGAATCACTGTCGTTACAATCAAATCCATGCGGATATATTTTATGCTCTGAAAACCAATATACATATTAATTCGATTATCTCCGTGGTTAGCGATAAGAATTATTCACAAGGCTTTTTATGGGTAGCTCAAATTTAGGAGTAGCTGAAAAAAATATACTTACTTTGAAATGAGTGGTGTTCAGTAAAAATTTCTGAAAAAACAGCGTTTTCTTAAATTTCCCAATAAGTCTTCACCTTACGAATTTCTTTCGTAAAAGGTAAGAAATCCTTCGAATGATAAATATCAAATCAAACAGCAAGCTTGAAGCAATTAGTTAGGAAAGTTCTTTTTACCTCAGCATGTGTAACCTTTACTTATTCCTAAAAATAAACCACTTTCGCTAATCATAGTTTCCCGACACCACGTATTGACAGTGATAGTATATTTTATCTCCACAATCTATCGTCACTTGACCTTCCATCCTTATTATCCAAATCAAATGATATTATTAATCTTTTTCTGATAGTAAATGAAATATAATAACATAATTACTGGACGTATGCTCACGACGTTGCGAGCTTATCTGCGTTGGAATGAACAAAGCGATAAAACTTTAAAAGGGTAAATATCTACCCTGTTTAAGTACCCGGAATAATATCGTTTATATTAAACACCCCTTTCAGGTTTGAACCATCTAAAACCGACCTACCTCATGATTCGATCAGCGTGTATAATTTTATCTGAAGTGATTAACTCATTTTAGACAAAAATAGAACACTTATGTATCTATTAATCAAATTGTATATCTATTTCGTGGCACCAAGCACTTCCTAGCTTGTCGATCGATATTACCAACGTAATTTCACGCTTTAATGTGTATAGTTCTGGTATAGTCGGTTGCAGGGTATTTGATTCACCTGACTGGTTTTGTTCATAGATATTTGTTTCCCATGATGCGAGTTTTGCACGGATTTTAAAGCCTAAACATAACTTTGTTGAAAAAAGCGTTGATTTGCCAGGCAAAAAAAAAACAAGCTTAAGATTATCACCCTGGTGATATCACCGTTCGGAATTGAAATGCCTTTAACTTAGTTAAGTGACTGGAACTGAATTCTCCGGTAATTTCCAAACCATCCTCTCTTCTACTCCTCCTTCCTTACGCCTGACAACGCTACTTTTATTGGGGTTACCATGATCCCATTGAATCAGCCCAGTTACGACACTTGTTCGACATTACATGAAAATTATTTAAATTGGAATCCCTCTTCAAAGTCATCTACACTGAATTTGCAGTCCCTTCTATAGCTAGAGGCTAGGGTTGATTTATGACAATAATTGCATTGCATTCATAAAGGCAACTAATAAACGTTGGGTAGGTAAAAGAGATTATTGAATCATATCAATTATCACGAGATAGGTATTCAACCACAGTTTAAAATAATGACTTCAGAAATGGCGTAGACCCTCTAAAAGAAACATAGCATAATCTAACATGAAAGCATTAAAGAAAACACTTATATTCGAATCATTTTCCCATCAATTTTGTTCACATTTTTCGAATTCACTCAATAATATTTTTAATAATAACTACATCATGCCAAACCATCCAAGCGATCATTCTTTTCGCGGTCCTTGTGGGTAATTAAATTATATCCATGGATACGGTATCATTTTACTGACAGTAACCAATCACGTAGGCAATAATAACAAACTGTATGAAAATGTTTGTTATACAGAAATGGCATTTATATGTAATATTTTTATATTGACATCATTAACATACAATTAGTAGCAACGAAGAGACAAATTTTTTTTTATTGTTATCAGATATAAAAGTAAAAAAAAAACTAGTAGTGGCAAGCCGGCGTCGTCAGTGAATCCACATTATTATTTTTTGTATGAAAATATTACTTTTCCTTGATTAGTAAAATCCGTAAGTCTATTTATTCACAAATTTTCACAATCTTTATCATATTATTTTATAAATTCTTGTACGGAGACTTCACATCCGTATTTAGTATTAATTCTTCTAATAAAAACAGTGCACAGCTGAACTGTAACTTTATTTTTATTTTATTATTTAATTATTTCAAAATTTTAAAATTCGTAAATGTATTGTTTTATTTTTTAACAATTAATTTTAAACTGAGAAGCTGTAAACCTATAGGCAAAAAAAAATCAGTCAGAAAACGTTATGTGCTAATTTCAATATGCTAGAACTCACTCACTATTCACTAGTTTTTATCGACAAACAGAATTATAATAAAATGAATAAGGTAAACCTCATTATTTGAATGACATTCCTAGTTAAAAAGTTTGATCTTTTCGATGCCAGAGCTCACTGTTTGAGAGCTTTTACTGCTTTATATAAAAATATGTATTAACCACCGTCAATAACACGTGTTTAGAAGCAAAGAGGCTTCAGAAAATCAACACGTGTTTTATATTTCTTCACATAATTATGTGCTCAATTGAGCGATGTAAATCAGCAAATAACGTAGAATTAAACGATTATTCTCCTTCGCATTTCGATCATAATAATAAAACGATTTGTCAAACATTATATTGCGAGCTTAATGATAATATCGCTCGTACGTTTTCTCGCGCGTTCCGTCCATTTCCGCCGTAAAAACCGCGCCAAATGTCCGCTCCGCCGCACGGTCCGCCAAGTCAGTTTACGTCCTGCCCCAGCCGTCACTTATCGTGCCACAGGTGGCGCTCTATTCACTTCTCGGACTTATATTAACGCGTAACAGTTCGCCGCGTTAACACGTGTCGAATTTATAACTCAGTTTTGATAACTCAACGAACTTCTCGATCGTACGTGCAAAATCGTTAGTAAAATATTTACTTCGAATTACGAAAACGGTTTCGGAATATTTAATTCAATTGAAAGTTACATAAAACACTTCACAGTTCACGTCTCAAAAATGTCCATAATTTGTGATAATTTATCAAAGTGATCACTCGTACGTGTAATATTGTTTAGCAAAACCTGTGTCATGTGTGTGTGTGAATCATTATTACTCCGTGTCTTATTTATAGTTGTTGCTAATATTCGTACGGTGTCCAGACAGCCAAATCAAACGAAAAAGAATAAATTTCTTAGGATTCTTTTGAAATTCACTTTGCTAACATAATGTGTTATTATTTTACTGATTTTTCTATAACTTATCGAAATTGAAGTGTATGTGTTTTCGTGTGAATTGTTATTAATTAACGTCTTGGAGTTACGAATACGGTGTCGTAACATCTAATTCGAGTGAAAGTTACTAAAAACGCTCAACTTTTAAGATAATTCAGATGATTCAATTGAAAGTTACATATAACACTCCTCTGTACTATCATCACATGTCAAATTTATCACTAACCTTTTATAGCATATAGAATTTTCACCTGCTCATGGAAATTTTGTTAAATTGTGTGATCATTGCTGCCATGAATATGATTCAATTAAAAGTTGATTGTGACACTTCTCTGAGATAACACAAATCTACTTTTAAAAACATGAAAAGTTTTTTTCCATTTTCACTCTTCATGCTTACTTGTTCGACAGTTATTATGCTTTTATTTGTTACTTGTTAATGTCTTATAGTCTTCATCTTGGGAGGAGAACACTTAAAAAATAATTAATATAGATATTAAAGATGATTTGATTGAAAGTTACACGTTCACTTCACTATCGTAATTTTCACTCGTCCAAAATGCAACTTGCTATGTTATGTTATTGTGCTACTATGAATCTCTGTGATATGTTCCTTGGTAACATATTGAAATCATTAATTAGGCGTCAGAACGTAACAAAGGATTATGTTTGAGATGTTTCACATGGTACAATTGAAAGTTTCTTATCACTGTAGTGATTTCACTAATGCTTTGTGAAGAAACACTTGGTTCGGTAATTTATCCCCAATCTGTTGATCTCAGGCTATGTCTGTTTACACTGCGGGAAAATTGGATGATTGGCAGTGATAAGGGCATGTGATTGTGATTTGTTCAACCAATCTGCAAAGATCAAAATATCTTATATGTGCTCTGCGCTGTATAACGTTTACTTCTCATGTGATAGGGATTCAAGTTTCATAGTACCAGTGTTATTTTTAATTTCGTAATTATTTTAAGACGCATTTATTGTGTTTTTTTTTCAATATTATTAACATCGAACTTGAAAGATCGTGAAAATTAGTATTTTGTGTTAAACATCTATAAATAACATTAACGTCTTCATTTCTAATCAAACACCTGTTACTAAACCAGCAACAATTTCCAATAGGTATTAAATATATGAAAAGAGCACACATTTTCTTATTTGGATTTTCTAGGTTAACACAACGTTTTATAGCTAGTAACATACTTTTCACCATAATCTTTGAAATATCCATTTTTCTGTAAAAATATAAATAAATGCAAATAAATTCTATTTCCTACTTATATTTTTATATGCTTAAATCAATTATTTCATAAGAAAATTGATGTTGTTTAATGTTTCAACTCGGGCAAAGTCATGAAAACTATCGATTCGATTGTCGAAAAATGTAAATTTTATATGTTGGTTCAATATGTTTAATAAACGAATTATTAAATAAGAAATGTGTTGAAAGTCGGACGATGCCAAGTAGTAAATTAAGGAAGATATAAAATGGTGTCAAACTCAATGAGAAACAAAAAAGCAATCAGGATAAGTATTAAAAAAATTCTTACAAGAATTTTTTTATCACCATCCAAGTAGAAAATAATTTTCTAAATGGTTCTAAATAACTTCTTTGACAGTCCCGAAATGGTGTTTTTGTTATTCAGTAAGAGTCAAAATATTACTTACAACTTTTAATTGGTTTTATTTTCCAGTGAAAAGATGAAATTTTCATTCCTATCTCACATAAATAGACCACCTTTCCCCATTTCTCAAGTTCAAAGTTCGATCAAAGTATCATACGTTTACTTTGAAAATCTTTACTGTTTAGATTGCAACGATCGATTTGAGTTTCCCCAAGTTATAATTAGAATTAGTCTTCAAAAGAGAATTTGAAGGTTACCAATCGCTTATTTCATTACCAAAAGAAAATTTTTGAAAGGAGAATTTTAACATGGTTTGAGGGTTAACCATTAAATTTGACAATTTACAACTATTTAAAACACTAACGAATTTGGATTTGAAAAACAATTTTTCAGATAACTCACTCACTTCAACGAAAGTGGATAAAAAAAGGCAATAAAGACAAGATAAATTTAAAATAAACAGTTATTAATAAAACCGAATAAAAAAAAAAGTTTGAAGTCAACAATCTTTTATTTCACTGTCCAAAGTGGATTTGAAAAAGAGATGTTGAAGGCAAACTAGCAAACTCCTATTTCACTCCCAAAGCGAATATGAAAAGGAAGATTTTTATGTTTAACACATTTTAAATCACTCCCATGTTAGGCACTTAAATTTGTGAATAGAATAATGTTTCTCGGGTAATGTTAAATATATAAAAAACATGCGATAAATCAGCATACGTGATAGCTGTTTCGTGATTTTTCACAGTTTCATGAAATTGACATTACATATGAAACTATTTTTTTACTATTCAAATTTATTTCGTGCATATCTACCCATTTTTTGCACACTTTCATATCAAATTCACAGCTCTATATATCTCACATATATCTCACGTTCATTGTTTTCTTTGTCGCGTGTAGTTATTTTCCTCTGGTGACCTTTGAATTTTTAAATTTGTGTTAATAAAATACCTTACATTTCCTCTCAAAGTAACCTGGGATGGTTGTTTGTTTTGTAACGTGCATCTTTTGAGATCCATCATTATTCAGGCATGGTTGCACATAAAACTAAGCCTTCTGACGCTTCTGCTTTAATTATTCTCCATTCACTTAAGCCACCTTAAACTAAATTAATGAAAAGCCAGACCTACCTGAAAATTAAAAATCGAAGAAAGTAAAAGGAAATCGTATTGGAATTTTTTTAGTACAAAACCAGGATGATGTTTTCTGTGTATGATAAGTACGAGAGAGTATTGAATTGAATTGAAAGGATTGAAGAATATGGGTTCTCAGCTCTTTTGATAAGTGGATTGAAGATTTCATCGCATTGTCTCTTTGTTAAATGTGACTACTTTGTTATCAGTCGGAGACCATCGTAAACATGTGCTGGGCACAATGACGCATCGGTATACAATCTTCCATGGTCTTACAATGTTATCAACATTCACATTTTTCTTAAAAAGTAGCAAAAAACAGTGTAAACTCCGTCAAAAATAAATTGTACAATAAGTGAAAATTATTTTTTTGCTAAAATAATTCAAAGAGCACAACATCAGCATAAGAATATTTAGACTGGTATATATATATATATGTTTAAAGAAAGACAAATATTCCCTGGTTACGAATAACTTGACAATATTTTAAAATCTCTTACTACCATCACAGAATTCACGACGCCTGGGTGAGACCCAAACGCGATGCCAACTCAGCCACTGACCGGTCAATTTACTTTGTTAACTATGTCAAAAATAAATATGTATGAGTTAACGCCATTTATGGACAGATCATTTAACGCATTGAGTTCACAATCTTAGAATGACATACCATGTAATTCTGGGTCGTTAACTGACAATAAAGACTGAAATAACTAGTTATTATAAATTCACTTATATTTAACGTATAGAGTTCCCAATCTTAGAATGACATACCATGTAATTCTGGGTCGTTAACTGACAATAAAGACTAAAATAACTAGTTATTAGAAATTCACTTATATTGTACGAGTATGTATTAGAATAGTCAATAATAATTAAAACAGTAAATTGTAATTGTAATTTGAACGGAACAAATTTTGATCAGCTGACAAATATTTCAACCCGACCTTGATATATATGCCCGGGAGGCCTATTCTGGACCTTTTTAAGGAAAAATCTTTATTCTTTTTGTTAGGTTTAAAGACTTTTTACTTATTTTTATATTTTCATATGAAGCGGTAACTTGGTGATGTGACATTATAATTTATAAAATAAAACAATAACTTTATTTTACATCACTTTTATTTATACTTTAGCCGACCGGGTTTCGCTACTACCGTAGCTTCTTCAGGGCAGTAACTGTTGTATACTGCCCTGAAGAAGCTACGGTAGTAGCGAAACCCGGTCGGCTAAAGTATAAATAAAAGTGATGTAAAACAAAGTTATTGTTTTATTTTATAAATTAAAAAACTTTTTACTTATCTACGGTTCCGGTTCTCGGAAGACACCTGTCATTCAACGAACAACATTCTTTAAAAATATCGATATTTAAGTAGTTTTAACAAAAAATCTCAGTATTATATAAGTATTTACTTTAAAAATTATTAGTGATTCATTTGTCCCATTATAATTTTATTAAATTAACCGAATTAACGAAATCGCGATGTTTGTAAAGTACCTATGACAAAAACACGAAATTTCAGATAAAATTCATTAAAGATTTAAAAACTATAATAAAGTACGCGTGTAAAGTAAGTAATAATAAACTACATGTGTGATGCACCTATAATTTTGAATAATACCATTATAATTAAAGCATACACTCCTTTAAAAGTGTATTGTCATTGATATGTAATCGGAATCGCACTAAAGCAAAATGTCTTTAATCCCAAGGAAAAGGATAGAAAAATTTCCTTAAAAAGAACGAGAATAGGGATCCTGGTATATACGAATGTGCCAAAACCAGTCAGCGTATTATGAAATAAACTATAAATAATAAGTATTTATTATAAATAAATGTGCAGCTCGAATATTGTAAACATTTAATCAATTTGGAAATAAAAATGTCCATTTCTGTTGTAGCACCAAGGTTTTTGACGTTTTCAAGCATTGTTTAGAGAATTTCGAGCGAGGAAGCTAGTGTCCAACTTAGAATATATTTACATATGTTTTATTCCGATTTTGAAACAATTACACCATTCTGATTTGAGATTATGCCTCACATTCTATATTGACTGTTAATTATTTGTGAACAAATATTTAACGTCTAATACATGTTTATTTCGATACATAAAATTCAGAAATACAAAAAAAATCGACATTCCAAATTATGATCTTCCTTGCAAAGTGTAAAATAATAAAAAAATTAACACACAAAACTGTCTAAGAATACTATGTAGAATCATATCCTCTCGGGAAGTACCACTAAGTTCTGGATTTGGTTTGGTGAAATTTAAAAATATGCACTTGAACTGTTGTGCTTTTATTTTATTCATACATTCATCTTCCTATGAGCCATCTTGATATTAGGAATTAAAGGCTTTTAAACGATCGCAGCGCCCTCATTTTTTGTCCGGTTTAAATTGTCAGACTGTACATGAAGTTACAGTGGTTCAATAATAAATATGAATAAACTTTTCTGGAAGCAATTAAAGTGCACAATAGCAGAGCGGACTTTCAGAACACAGAATATCAATATTAATTAACCCTTTGCCATCTTCCCGCCACGGTTTATTTCCGCAACCTGCGCGCGTTAGCGATCGCTTTAAGCTCATACAGGTGTGAAAGGCTCTACGTTACCTTCCATTATGAACTTAATGAAGTATGAGTTTACGTTTCGCTTACTTGCGTAGTCTGCCCGTACCAATCAGAGCTCCGGCATGCTTATTCGTTTCATAGGTGCCATAAAAAATCTATAAACTCACTGAATGTCAGTTTTAATTTTGGACCTAAGTTTGGTGGTTTTGAGGAATGAATATTTAGGCAGATAAACTATTTAAGCGCTATGTGTTTGCTTTAGAAGTGCGCTATGAAAAAGTTTTAATATTTTATTTACCATATAACTTACTATACTTCAAGCCCAGTAGCGTGCATTGTGTGCAGTTCGTGTACCTTCTGAGTTTCATCACCACATGAAAAATCCCGAACGTCTTATAAATGATTTCACCAAGAGTTGTCTCAATTATATATCGTTGAAAATGACAAAGAAATCTTACATGGGTATGGGTAAGACAGCGCGTAATATCAATATTGGAATCAAAGAACATCTTGGACGATAGCCCTGGTTTTTCGAAATTCGCCAACCATCCTTCATCATCAAAAAAATGGTTTTGGCATTACTATCCTACGTATATATATGCTCACTCGTATTTAGGTTTAGTTTTAAAATTTACTCTCACCTGTGATAAGCAAAATCGGTTAGCGATTATTCTAAATTAATTTCTGGATTGTAACAAAGTTTTTGTTATGGTGTAAAGTAAATGTTTTATGTATAAAAATCAATGTAAGTTTGTTTGTTTGTTTGTCCTCGGTTTTCTCGAATATTACTTCACCAGTTTTGCTGAAAATAGCCCAGTTTGTTTTTATTAGTGCCAGGAAGGTTTAGATGAGAATAATTTAGAATATGTAAAACTGTCGCTATAACGTTTTAAAATTAGTATGAAAAACATTGAACCCGCCACGTTTTATTTAGGTATACAGATATAACACTCTGGTTAGCCACAGATTGCATATTCAAAAGAAGAATGTTTTTTTGGGTAGAATATTTTCAAAATGGAAAACACGTGCCACAGGTACCTACTTAATAACTCTACGATTAAGATATATTTTAAAAAAATAAACGTTTGGAATAAAATAAAATATTGAAATGAATTTTTCTTTATTTGGAGATAGTTACTTTCGCTGTCAAATCAATTATGGTACCCTAATGACAAGTAGAAAATCCCGAGCTAGGCCGGGTACACATCAGCTAGTGTTTTATGTTTTATAAAAAACACTTTTTGAAATTGAACTTTTTGTTGTTGTTTATAATCGCATTTCTTAGCCAGCGCAGTTTTTTTTAACCTTTATGGGGACTGCTGCACTCCACTGTTCAAGCCATATATTTGTTATGCAATGATTCACTGCTTTAGTCAGTTGTTTCCTTCGAACTTTATTAACATATTAAATTAAAAATATCTTAATAATACTTAGCTACTTTCCACGGTGTTGTTTTTGAGGCATGTCACTAAAATGTGTTGTAAAACGGTGTTGTTGGTAGAATATAATTTCTTGATTAGTAAATTTAAAAACATAAACATTATCATATAGTTTAAACAAACTACATTGGATGTAAAATTGTTTAGATGTGCGGAATAAATTGACGTAAAAAAATAAAATAAAATCGATGGAACATGAAAGATATCAGAAGTAAATATTATCCAAAAGAGACTAGCTTGAAATATTTGCCAATATTAAATTACGTGTAATCCACGTAATATACATTAGTTCGCAGTTGTACATAATTCAATCTAAAGTTCTCCAGTATATAGCTAGGTCAAATTTATTTTGATGCAATATTCTACTCACAAACTGTACAAACGGAAAAAGATACGTAGGCACATGAATAATACATACCGTACAGACAAATCATTTTAAAGATTATCTTGCTTGGGTAGTGGTGCACACCAAAAGTGGTTCAAATTGGTTCGAAATAGTTTGGAATACTCGCTCGTAGGTGTCCTGAGATACAATGCCCGCTACACAAGCAAAAATCTCATTTCAATCTTTCTACCATGCTTGTGTTTAAAAACTGTTTCTCTGAAATGTAAATAGGTACCTACCACAGGGGGTTATTTAAAACTAATTCAAATTAACTTAAAAACGACTACGTTTCTGTGGGCGAAAACTAATGAAATTATTAAGAATTATTTTGTTTACACCACTGTTTAATATAAAAATATCCACATATTTCGAAAACGACGCTTTTCTCATCAGGATACACAGTATACATAAGAGATAGAAAAAAAGTATTAATAGTTAATTAAATATTATTAATAATCGAATCTATTTTTTTAAATAGCTATCTCTTATTTTTTTCACGATAATTAGAATATTATTTAAATAAATGTTAATAATTGTAACTGATATTATTTCTTATACCTTATTATTTTCTTGATTTTTTCTTAACATTGATAATAAAAAAAATTCTGGTATCAATATTATATAATAATTTTTTCAATAATTTTTAAGTATTTAATTAATTGCTTACCTACTTTCATCACTTATTGTAATTTTCTTCACACCACTGTTCGATCTACATGATGTAAAGTGAGATCTGGAGTTCTCTCTTTCTAAAACACATTTCAGAACTTAAGAGAGAGGGAGATAGGACGGGAATTATGAGGATTCTCATTTGGTTTCGAAATATGTTTTTATTTTTTTTTATTTACATTAAACAGTCGCGTAAACAAAATATTTATTATAAATTTCATGACGCCACAAAATAACTACATATCTCTTGAAGAAATTTAAATTTTAATAGATTTCGAAACACGTAGATATTTTTATAACCCTTTGATTCTAGTCGTTCCGTATCGGGAACCAAATGAGAATCCTCATAATTCCCGTCCTATCTCCCTCTCTCTTAAGTTCTGAAATGTGTTTTAGAAAGAGAGAACTCCAGATCTCACTTTACATCATGTTCTGATAGTAGATCGAACAGTGGTGTGAAGAAAATAATTCTCACGCATCTATTGATGAAAACTTTAATTTTCTATTTTTTTGGTAATACTTTAATTATCTTCCTTCCTTTGCTAGATTTTTAATCACTTTGTGGCATCATTATTAATTTTTTTAAATTATTTTCCCTTCCAGAAAGGATACATTATCTAATTACGGAAAGTTACCCTTTAATTTATTTTGTTATGTGCAAATTTTTTAAATTTATTTATTTTATCATTTATTCTGATATATCATATTATATTATTAGCGGCCTCCCTGTTTTCCGAAAGGACAAATGTGAAAGTATTGACTTCAGGAGACCGATAAAAATGATTAAAACATTTTGTATCTGGTGGAAGTTTTATGTTTAGTACCTACTCGAACTTTTCCGATTCAGAGGAAATAACATCGATACGAAATGTTTTTTTCTGGTAAATATATTCTACATACTTTGGGACCGATATTATCAAGTTAGTTCCCCTAAAAATATAATTTTTATCTCGTGGAAATGATACTAACTAACTAACCATCACCCTATTTTGCTGCAGGAGTAGGGAAAGAGGATATACCACAACACAACTGTCTCGGCACGCACTCCTTGCTTCATTCACATGAAAACGTCGTCTCATAAATATTCTTCTGCAGTTCTAGAAATGATGTGAACGACTTTAATATTTGATTCACTTGATCGTTCTATGTTTTCCTCGGGCATTCGCGACGTCTTCTACCATTTACTATATTCTCTTTACTATCCTTTCTTCGTTCATTCACTCAACGTGCCCAAACCATCTATTCTTTCCTTTCTTAATCTTAACCATTTTCTGCAGCATTTAGTCTTCTTTCATCCTACCTTTGCCAGTTCCATGCCTCTCTGCCATACATTTGGTATCAGCACTCCATCGTGGACTGCTAGTTTAGTTTATTTGAACATCTTTTTATTACTGCCAATCACGTTCAGTCCTCCATTAATGGAGGTTCCTACATTTACCTAACCTTCATTAAATATCCTTATCGACCTTATCATGAAAATGAAAGTTATAATAAACATACTTTTTTTACATAAAACACCAGGAAACGCAATATACTGTAAATATCTAAAATGATTTTTGTAATGTCTAAGTAATGTAAAAATCTTTCTTCAAATAATATTATATTTTGGACTTCTGGCTCAGAATTATTGACATTTAATATTTCAGTTCTATTGAAGTTCGTTCAAAACAAATCATTGACACTGATTTCCGCATGATGAATTTGGAAGAGCTTGTAATATTCAAGATACTTGCTTTAAATTCAGTCGAATGCCCTAGCATAGAGTATTAAACCGATTTGTAAGAATTTATCCAAGTTTTATCTACTTGTGAAATAGGATTGTACTTACTCGAGATAGTTACTCGAGAATACTTTTTTTTCATACTCTCCATAAAACAGTTGTACACCAATATATTACAGAGATTACAAATGTAGAATATATTTCAAATGAATAAGTTAGAAATGGACATAGACAAGTATTAGGAAAATAAATAGTATAGCAAGAGCGAAGGTTTGATAGGAAAAATGTTTTACATCTACTTTCTGACAAAAGATGGGCAAAAAGATAGTCGCTAAACTGTATGTAAGTGTCATTGAAAATGTCAACGATCCAAGCAACAACTTTGAGCAGTTGAGTCAATACTGATTGGCATTTTCTGGTTAGCAGAAGTTCTCGCTTTCGGACCATAAAAGAGTGCATAAGATCTCAAACAAATATAATTGTTGGGAACTTAAATGTTTACCTCTTTCAACATAGTTGGATTACATGCGGTTCCAAAAAATCTTTTACAAAAATATTTTTCTACGGGCTTTTAAGGTGTTGAAATCAAGTATTCCTGTTAATAACAAGAATGGATATACGAATGGATAATATATATTCTCTCATACAAAGGAAACACATAAACCTCTTTTATTTCGAGAATATGGTTCTGTTTTGAAGGGGCACAGATAATTTTTTTTAAACACATCTCAAATTCAATAACCATCAGTAAGCGGAAGATGTTGTTTATGTCGTAATGGAGGACTTAGCCAGCCGAGAAATTGAACTTGCTACGCCTGAGTGGAACGCAGACGGGATCCCAACTCGGCCACTAACCGGATAATGGAAAGTCACTCCAATTTACATAAGATGCTGCAAATAAGTACTTTATAGGTTCTTCGTATTGTGATTTCATTAATAAATGATCTCGCATTACGAAAAATAAAGCCAAGCATTTTGTTGGCGTTGGACACAAAGTCACATATGTCAATCTGAATTTTAGGCTGTCTCAAATATCACGCCAAGGTTCTTAATCTCAGTTCTGCGTATCAAATTATTTTTATTTATGTGGTAAGGGAAAAAAAAGTTCTTTGGATCTTTTAAATGTAACTACACAGCATTACCGAATGCTGAAGGATAGTTTGTTCAGTTTCGAATTATTGAAGAGAGAATCAAGATCATTCTGCAAAAAAATGGAATCGATAAGACTTTTGATAGCTCTGAAAAGTTTGATATCGTCAGCAAAGATGGCATATTTTGAGCGTTTATACGTGTGCCAATGTCGTTTATAAATAAGAGAAAGAAGGGGGGTCCTAGATTCGATCCCTGGGGAATCCCGGAGTTGTTTATATATTCATACGAAATATGGTATCCGTAACTAACATATTGGCGATAATTGAATTAGTAGATTCTGGGAGAAACCCTTCGCATTTAATTTTTTTAGGTTTATATTGTGATCAACGTTATCAAAGTCCTTCTGAAAGTCCACACAAATCACATCATCATGTACCAATTTATCAAATGATTTATTGATATGCTTCGGGTGTTTTGGTTTTAGTTCCTGTAACGCGTTAGTGATGTCTTGACTACTTATCTCAATGACTTGCGTTTGCAATGTATATCTTGAACATGAAGAAATTCAGGAGATATCGAGCTCGGGGGTATTTTTGCTGAAAACGGTTAAGAAAAATGTAGCATGAATGGCCACTGTAGTTTGAGTCATTAAGGGTCATATAATTAAGTGTATCATGTGTACGTGTTTGTCGTTTACATAACACCAGAATTGTTTAGAATCGTTAACTATACTGTTTTCTGCTTTACGGGTATAAGTTTCATAAGTTCGACTAATGAGCTGCTTTGACTATTTATGAGCGTTATTTTTGGGTATCCATGGTAAGATTTTCTGAGTTTCCAGAAGCGATAAAATTCCATATTTTTGGTGGACATGATGAATAATTTCGCCCATGAACTATTTTGGATATCGTTATTATATGAATTCGGTGACCTATTAACTATGAAAAAAATTGTGTTTTACAGATATAGTGAAAATGTACAGTGAAAAAAATATTAAAAAGAAAAGGAAGAAATACCCAGATAGGAAGACAGACCAGAGGGAAAGATATTTATACAGAATTTTTACTGTACATATTTTCTGTAAATATCAGGATTTCGGGCATGGTGTTGGTATTAGACGTAAAACCAAACCCTCTTGTGCTGCTTTTAATTAATATAGTATTTAAATTTTAATAAGCTTTTATCCCATTCAATGAAATCTGAAACGTTATCTACATAATCTAAAGAGCAAATTCATTTACAAACATGTTGCGTTATCATTGTCACATGTTGCATTTTTATCTCGACCCTTCATTAAAAGTAGGTAAGATTTATATATGCGATAATTGTAATCAAAGGGATTTACGGGGTATGTATATTGTGCAATGTGCAAATTATCGCAGGAAAGCAATACCGCACTAACCTTCACAAACATTATAATACGCACTTAATTATGTTGTTTTCTGGTAAGATTTTTTTTTATTTTTTTATGTGAAACCACACAAGAGTCCCTGCTACTCACCATTTGTAGCCAGTGAGACTATGGAATCCCCAATAGGGGTTTATTGTGAGACTGAAAGGATTGAGGAGGGGAAGGACATTGAGAAAGAGGAAGGTGGAAAAGAATCTGACTAGTTCTGGTCTCCAAACAAGACTAAAGCCATTTCGACCAACGTTTCGATTCTGAATGGTGGTCTTTCACAGGGCGATACTGACAGTATCTACTACTTTTGAACGTGCCGCAATATACTACTTTGGAACGTGCTGCAAATATACTACTCATTATTATTATTGAATAAATTGTGAAAATAATACAATTTAATCAAATAAAATTTACTTTCGCATGCCGGGATTTAAACCACTCAAGCCAAGGATTGTAACTACTCAACCACGGAAACCGTTTGACTCTGAAGCAAAATCTATTATTTTACCTTTATAGCAATATTAATCATGCTCGGTTATTAGATCGCGCAATTAGAGTTAACTCAAACAACACTAACTTAGGATTTGTGTAATGGTGAATACTTTCGACAGTTTCGCCCTTGCCAAACGGCGATGAGAAACAACCCTTTTCCTTGCTTCCGCCAATTTATTATTAGGGGGAGAAAGTGTATTCGATCATCGAATTTGAATATTTGAAAGATTTTATAAAGGCTTGCAAAATTTTTTTTAAATGTTTTATATTATATATTTGTAAAAAGCATTAACTTTGTGGCTCGCCATAATTTACAATAAAAAAACACAAATTTTTTGTAGACCACTTTTATTTTATTAACACTAACAGTATTTTAAATATCCAAATTAACTTATGTTTTAGTCCCATTCTTAATATTTTTCCAATAAACCGCTCTGTTCTTCCCGGAAATCCTACAATTACCCTACCCATTTGCTTAACCCCCACTCTAACACCTAAAATGTATATGTATTGTCAATATTCTAAATCATAAGTTAGTTATAATATTCTCCTGACGAAGAAAGGGTTTTTCCGAAACCGGTAGAGTGTTAATAAAATAAAAGTGGTCTACAACAAATTTATCTGTTTTTTATCGTTTTATTTTATTTTTACACGGTTTTCATTTCTGAAATCGAATAACAAGGCGTTTAAAACATGTACGCAAGCATTGTGTTAGTGTGAGTACTGTGTTCGATACTCTGGTAGTAGCTCTAATACCTACACATGTAGCAATAAAAACAAACAAAAAAATGGTTAAATTTATGGTAATACATATAATAGCTCTAAATCGAATGTAATTTTTGTAGATATTTTGTCACATTAACAAAAAAAATTACTCAAGAGGAACGGCTGCGTGGCCTGTTTCATACAAAACTTAATTTTGGATTTGAGGCCAAAATACTCTCCTAAACTTATCTAGTACGGATTAGAAGTAATTTATTTATTTTTGTTTTATATTATGAAATATAGGCCATTAAAGGAATTGATTTTTCGCGATTTTAGACGCACCTTTATCAATTATTTGAGGGCTAACGGTAATTTTTAAAAAGTTTTACTCTGTCTTCTAATATAACGAAATATTAAAAAAAAAAATTAAACAAAAATTAAAATAAGTATTATGGTGAACTTTAAATTAAATTAAAAACAACCAACTTACGCTGGAACACAAATTTGCCGAACATAATTTAAAATATCGACCCGAAAAAAGTTTTTTTTTTAATGTTCTGTTTTTGTATTTGTATTTTTATTTACGTATTCATATTTTCGTGGTAAATTTTTAAATTATCACATTTACATGTAAATATGATAATTTATAAAAAAAATAGGTTGCATGGGTATTTTGTCCTCAAATCCAAAATTGAGTTATGTATGAAACAGGCAGCGCAGCCGTTCCTCTAATTATTATTTTTTAATTTTTTTTATTGTAAATAGCTATGCTTTATTATAAGAACTTCCCTCACTTCAGTTCTAGAATGTAAAATGTACACGTTTGTTTCAATATAATCTTCTTTTAATTGTTTCTCTACCACAATTTCCAGAAAAGGTTTTACGTAACTAAGCGTAATCCTTTGTGATGGTCTCTCATACATCATTATGGAAGGATTCCATCTAAAGCCCAATATTTTGACATTTCATTACGTAGACCTGCTTGTTCAGGTTTTGTTTGAAATTTAGAGAATACAACAAAACTTCTATATTTCAAGACCACAAGTAAACTATTCTTCCTGAGAATCTACCTTCGATGTGTCTTTGTAACAACCTTTATTTGTTATTTTCTAGTTTCGTTGTAATATAACTACCAATTTATGCATAATAAAAGAGCAAATTTGAAACTAATAACTGCTCCAATTTATATTAATTGATACGACTATCCGAAAATAACGCAATTTTGTTTTTTTACAGCTTAAAATAAGATGGTAAATGGGATGATTTTATGATCATTACATGTAGTGCAGAAAAATGGAAAAAAATCGTGATAAGAGAACATATGTTTGTGACAAGATGTTGGGAACACCACAAAATGACATGCAGTGATCAGGTTAATCATGTAGTTCATGCCAATCAGTCGAGTCATGCCAAGAGTCGGAATAACAGGACGGTATGTTTGAGATATCACATGAATGTGCGCTTTTACGCTTTACCCTTCCCAAGCAAATGTCATAATTATTAGTCAGTTAGTTTATTAAACATACCGTAATTAATATTATTGCAAGATTAACATCAACATCCTGGTATCACCGCCTTGATTTTCTGTGCATTTATTTGATCATTTCAATAAATTACGATTCATTGAATACATTACGACGAAAGATTTGTGTACTCCTATCTACGTTATACGCATGAACTTACTTTAACAAATCTTGAAAACTTTAATTCACGTTATTGTAGAACGCTTCTACTCGACGAAAGTTTCTTCCCACTCGCACATCACTGCGATGAATAATATATGTATTAACGTGATTATTTCCTAACGTAGTAGTAGTACCTACCTATGATACATAGTAACCGATGAGAGGCTATTAAGAGTGTTAAGATAAAACACTGTACTTAGCAGAGCCTGTTCGGTCTCCCTCTGGGAGCGGCGGGAGCCCTGAAAGCCTTTCTTGTACACTCTACAGTACACCTTAGACGTAGACATATGTACACGTCAACGTGATGTATACATGTTATGTAGACGTATATAATATGTCCACAAGATTACACATAGATATTCAGCCTGACATTCACTGTACATAAGTCAAGATGTGAAGAATTTTCCGACCAAGTTTTAGTCTAAGGAAGCAGTAATTTTTTTTGTATTAATTGTTAGTTTACTGTTAGAGTCTTACGGAAAATGTTCGATTTTTATATTAATTTATTGTTTCAAGGAAATATTTTATTAATATATTCAAAAAGATATTAGCTTTATAGATTATCCAGCTTGACTACCCGGATTATCCGATTTTTAACACTCTTTTTTATTATTTTATGGAATAAACAACATAGAACTATTTTGTTTTATACGGTTGAATTGGTAATTGTAATTAAAATAAAAAGGTCAAAATAAGAAGTAGTTAATAGCGTTTAAGACCAAATAAGCAAAGATCCAGCCTCCATGGTCGAGGGGTAAGGCTCTCGACTAAGAATCCAAAAGTCGCGGGTTCAAATCCCGGCTTTCGCATGTAAATTTTATTGAATTAATTTGTCCTGTTTCACAATTGATTAATTTAAAAATGATATGTAGTATATTTGCGCACGTTCCAAAGCAAGAGATACTCTCAGTATCGCCCTGGTGAAAGACCACCATTCAGAATTCAAACGTTGCCTGAAATGGCTTCTAGTCGTGTTTGGTGACCAGATCTGAATAGCCAGGTATTTCCCCACCTTCCTCTTCCCCTTATCCTTCCCCTCCCCAATACCTTCAGCCTCACAACATTCCCCAATTGGGATGCCATAGTCTCACTGGCTCCAGACCGTTGGAAGCAGTTGGGACTCTTGTGGGGTGTTCATATAATTTATTTTTTTTAAATCCTGTGATTTTATTCCATTTTTATTTATTTGGAAGACCAAAAATTTATGTTAATAATTCGGTACAATATTTAACAATTTACAGGTTTCCACTTTGGTATACATATAATTGGGCGTAGTTCGTAAATTAAAAAGAAGAAATACAAATAAAATATAAATTAAAAAGCTAGAAAACACTTGTTGATGTGTAGTGGGGTGAGGAAGGAGGAGATTGAGGATCGATCTAGTAGAAGTGTGATTAAATATTTTTTATAATGTATATTCATAGGCATTTATGAAGAAAGAACGTTAATAGAATGGTGGTACTATGAGATGAATATAATATGAAGCAATCGATCACCTGGAGTGTGGTGCAGAGTAAAAATGTCAAATTGCGAGTAGTGCGTATTTCAAGTGTTTGATACGCGATAGATGAAAGAGTTTTCCTTTTATTGCTGCATCGAGGAAGCCTAAGAATTTTCTCGGATCTGGTTAGTTCATTGGGAACTCGTAGTTCGATCCGTTAAGGGAGTTCGTAGCAATCTGCGATGGACCTAGCAAATACCGTAGATAGAGTACATCAGCCGAAATTCTCCAATCTTCCACGTTAAGACCTTAAGCAATACACTTTGCATAGATACAACGTCATATTTTTGTATTTGTTTATATTAAAATAATGCATGGCAAGTTGTTAAATTTCAAAACATTAGCCTTTATGAACAAGTTTATTCTACAAGGACAAGTAATTGTTTAATTTATGCTCTTATAATGGCATTTTAAACAACCACTTAACCCTGTGTTAAGTTATCAGTAAACCTCATTAGCATTCGTAACCGCGATACAAAACTTCCGATAGATGATAGTGGGAATTTTTGTGGGCGGCTTATCACGTTATTTAACAAAACTCGTGCAATTTCCTCTATTATGAATATTATGGATTTCCGAAAGAACACAAATATTTACATTATTGCGATGGAAATTTCGAAAGAAGATATTTTTTTAATATCATCTTCTTCGATGATTAAATATAATATTGAGTTTAATAAGCTTCAATATTTCTATTCTAAAAAAATTGTATGTTCTTCCTAGACTTATATAATAATGTCCCATATAATTAGAATTCGATATTACATCCAAGACATCATCTAGGTTGAAAAAATTTAAGTAGAACTTTGCATCGCACCAAAAGATGATAGCTGTAAAATATGGGAACATAACTTATGATGATGTTTGTAATTTTTAAAAGGAAGTTTGAGATTGATAAACGTGTCCGAATGTTACTTGGTCTCGATAGCTCGATTTATAGAGACATTTGTCTCGGTAAGACTAGAGGGTCTGAATTCGAATCCCAGTAGCGATCGTTACCTTATTATATTTTCTTTAAGAGTTGTTAATATTATCTTCCACGATGATTAAATATACAATGAGGTTCATAAGCTTCAATAATTTAAACCAATTTGTCGTATTGTGGTGTTTAGTGAAAGCGACGTATTATTAATTAGTCAATTATTTACTCAGACCAGTTTGGTCGACAGTAATTTAACAATAAAGACATTGACAGGAACAGATTATGAAGCGCAAGCGCGGACAATATGTTCATCGACAAACATAGAGTAATCAGCTTCACATTATCAACCTAATAATACAAACAAGTACTTAAGAATATTAATTCAGTTATTCCAACATCCCTGTTTTCCTATTAAAGAAAAGTCAAGACTTTTTGAAATCATTGAAAGAATAAGAAGGACTTATTCTAAAACATATTTCGTGCGTAATATTCATAGTAATACAGTAAAACGATTAATTATAATCCGATCAATCGATAATAATCAAATAAAATCGAATATTTTATCAGTTAAATCTTTTCTTATAGTTAAATTATGTAATAAATAAAACGAGCCCTAATAACAATACAAAGCCAGTGTTTAACTCTTTTTATGGGTAATATATGATAATTATTGTTTTCGTTGATGTAGTTCCATAATAAGGCTTGGTTATAAACGAAAGAATGTTACGTAAAGTAATGTCAACCTAAATTTTGTTTTATTTTGCGTTAAACGTTCATAAATAAAATGATTGCTTTATGAGAACATCAAAAGTATGACCGCTTCCATATGTCAGATTTATTAAATTGGAGTTCAAATGACGTGGTTGGCAGCTGACCAAGTTTTATAAGTGTCGTTGTTATGCGAACTAAACTTAATTAAACGGTTGGTTTTTGGTGAAACAGGGTCAATCTAGTCTATTCTGTAGTAGTGCGAGATCTAATAACGAATGTATGCAAAGAAAATATAAATACAGTAAAACCGTTATTTGAAGGAAATTTTCACACCAGTTTTCTTCTTAAAAAAGGGATATATGTTAAAATTAATAAGATTTAAAATTATTTGTTCGTACAAATTATATATTACACAGTGAACAATAATCATTTTTACTGTCAAAAGAAAGTACCAACCGGAATTAGCTGGTTTTGTCTTAATTCAACGTGTTATTTCTTCAAAATGTAACTGTTGATAACGATTTGTTTAACCTTAACGTACCTGAAGGAAAAACTTTAACGCTCGATCACACGTGGGGTCACTAGGATCCCCATAAAATCAACGATGACTGGCAGAGCGGGGCGTGCAGCGGTGCGTGCCGCGAAGTATGAGCGTTCGCTGCCCCGCCTCAGTGGCAGAGACAGCGTTCAGCGGAAACACTCATAATTGGAACTTTCATCATGGCATCATACGAAATTATCAATATATATATATATATATATATATATTTAAAAGAAAATTTATTTATTGTCAAAGGTCAGAGTGAAATTGTAAAACAAAGAAATATGTAACACAGTATTATACTTTTTTATTACACTTACAGAGGTTTCTGTCAAGTGCAATATTGTAACGTATTTTTTTTTATTTAACTTACATGTGTACATGTTTATGTATATTTAATTTTTTCTACTGTTATATAGTAAATTAATTATAAGTTTCAGAAATAACATTAAAGAACACTTGATAATTATTGGCACACTTTCGCCTTGATTAATTTGTTTTTTTTTTAAATTGTATGAGAATACCATATCCATATTTCAGGCTTCGATTGAAATTTAATCATTACAACTTCAAACGCTGTTAAAACACAAACTGATATAAAGTTGGCTGCGCACGCTCTGCTGGCACGAATGCTATCCCCACCGCTCTGACGGCCGTCACTCAGGACACTTGCATGTATGAAGATGATGTGTTTGAGGTGCACGCTGCACGCTCCGCCCCGTTAGAGCAGTCACTCAGTTTTTACACTTAGTTCAACCGGACATCGCCCATCTTCAGTCAGCAGTCAATCATTAAATAATTCAAAACGTTAAAAGAGAATGCACAAAAGCAAGCGTTGCTTAAATATATTATGTTCGTAGCCCTTTTCGGTAAAGTACACTTTCTATGACCGCACTCGCCACTTGTTTGCGGCGAGTAATTATTTTTTTAAATTATTGGTGATACGAGCGGGAATTTCGCGCATCGTGAAGTTGAGGAGGGGGGAGTAATTTCATCGAAACGTGATATATATTATTTAATATTTAAAAACAGTAACGGAATACCTGCATTTAAATGCAGATTTCTTACCGAATAGTAATTTTAGAATTAACGTAATTATAGAGTGTGTGATATAAAAATCTTTGATGTCGTTCAAAACTCTCTTTGGGGTAAGTGTATTACCCCCTTCGGAACGGGAGTGTCAAGGAATATAAAATTAACAATCAACCTCGATACACCCTGGATAGCATTATATATAACATGATTATCCCTTGTAATTACTAAACCGATTATTACTAAACCGATATATTGATCGATTAAGTTATTGGAGTGGTCTAGAACATCGTATTTCTTAGCCGGATGTCGTAGGCTCAATCCTCCATCCACCTAAGCCCTCTATCGTTACCCAAGCAACATCTTCCACTCAGGTTTTTCGGAACCTGGAAATGTTTGTCTTTCTTTAAAAACTAAATGTTCCCACATACCTTCAAGTGTTTACACCATCATGCTTCCTCATTAGTTCGCTAAAGGTTCTAATATTCTCGGCGCCCTATATTGAGACAACAAGACCACGTTTTTCATTAGTTCTTGATTTGTTTGTCGTCGGTACTCTGTACTAGTTTCGTTTACAGAATATATTCATTATCTTTATCGGCGGAATATTTTTTTCATTAGAAAATTTACATTAATCAAGTTTATTGAAAACATCAAGATATGTACAAATAATGCTCCATCATAAAACACTTCACACTATCACAGCCTAATTTAATTATAATTAGTTAGACATAACCACAAGAAGGAGAAATGAAATAAAACTTCCCTTCGAAAGAAAACAAAATCGCAAAACTCATTACTATTTAGAGCCATGAAGATCTTCCAA
>JAHDVE020010654.1:0-31215 GCA_022606495.2 Halesus radiatus
CTGCATCTGTTGTTATTGATCCTGGAATCACTGGTGTATACATGTCGCTAAGGCTTTAATATTGATAATATTGTGAAAAAGCGCAAGTGGCCAACGATTTGTTCTGCACTTGACAGTGTATTCAGATTTTTGTCCAACCTGTCTACACCTCCTTTTATTTTATTATAATAGATAATTATGAATGACTTTGCAGGTCCCATGTCCCCTATTATTGGAGCCACGTGTGTATAGAACAAGAGTACAAAGTTGCTTCCTTTCTGAATGTAGAGTTGGTTGATAATACACTTTTTCCTTTGTCTGTCTTTGAAATCTTTTGATCCCGCTAGCTCTATTATCCCGGTCAGCTTAGTCAGTTATAGGTACGTTCAGTTCGATTAATATCATTGTTAAAACGAATGCATCTCAGTAGAATCTTGTAGCTATCTTGTTCCATAGATACACGTATAACACACAAAAACGTAAAATAATTATAGTTTATATACTAAATTAATATGCTCATTATTTGATTTATGTGCACTAGCCATGATTAGGATACCGAAAATGCTTTTAACTCTTCTTCATGGAATGAATTAAAATATTTTTCTTGAATGAGTCTTTTTGGGTCAGTTGGGTTTATATTTCAGTAGGTGATTAAACATAGTGTTATGGATACAGGCGATGTACTATGAACACAACAGTACGTGATGTTTTTCATTAAAAAAATAATACGAAATATGTACAAATTTCTTCAGTCACATAAATGTTAAATAAGTTGGCATACTGCTGAAGAAAAACCAAATGTTTATATGAAGGATAGCAGCACCGATATGTTCGAAGGCACTACACGTATTAATATGTATAAGTAATAATGTTGTCTTAGCAGCATTCAAATAAGCTTTTCTAAAATTCTACTTATTTAAGACGCCATAGCACATTTCATCTGAACACATTCTAAAATAATATTGCGTATTTTCGCCCTCTGCCTCAAATGTGTCTGTAGGTACAATAAGATTGAGTGTGCCAATGTTGATACTTTGTCGATAATTTACAATTTTATAAAATATGTCCTCATATTGTTTAAAAATATGTACCAATGATTGGATTAAATATATTATATATCACTTGTTGCTCTCATTGTGTCTTTTGCTTCCATTTGTATAATGTATAATTTGAGGGAGTTTTTCTAATTTTATGTATTATGTATCCTAGTTCGGTTTTTGCAACTATATTGTAAAAAGTACGTGAGAACATTTGTAAAAATGTAGCACCTATATAAAAAAAATATAATAATTATCTATTAGAGTTAGATAATATGAATGTATGTATGCACATTGCACAGGTACGTGTTGACATATGCTGTATGTCATAATTTGAGAATTCGGATATGTCCCTTCAAGTAAACATGTATTTGCGTATATTTATAAGGTTACAGGTGATTAGTGACATTTCCCCAGACCAATGATATTTACACATTTTCACACGCCTCAACATAATTTTTAATGTAACACGTTATCACTATATTCGGATCAATCTAAAATTTGAACGGGCAAAGTTTTAATGAACAAAATTAATGTTGTTCGCATGACATAAATAAGATTTTTTTTGTCGCTTTGAAAATGAGGAAGGATGTTTATTTTACACAACGCATATTACGGAACATATAACGCAAATGAGTGTGGAACGAGAGGTTGCGCGTTAAATTCCCGCGTAATGCAGAATTGTTAAACTTAAACACGTATTTTGATTTAATAAATTATGAACCCAAGTTTGCTTAGCGTAAAGTGTGATTACTATTAATTGAACATGTACTTGAAAAGCTTTTTTAATACTTATATATAAATTAAATGTTACAGAGTACTACCATATAATGTTAAATGACAATGCCTCCAGCTCTTGCCATTTGATGTCAACATACTACATTAGCGCTCTCTAGCGGCCCGAGTTGTACAAAATGGGTTTTTTCCATATATTTTGATAGATTTTCTGTGGAAGACATTCTTATTTAAGTATAGAATTCGTAAATTCAAAAAATAAATATTAGGTGACCTGCAATGATTTTACTCCCCTTTTGCTTATGAATATATGTATTTTTAAAAGAGTTTATTGTCTATTGTTTACTGTCCTAATTGTTTATAAAGAAGATAAAATATTTATTACAACAGCAATACTGTCTGAGAGCTAGAGGCGGTAGTGTAGCATGTTTCCAGTATTTTGACATCTGTGATATTTGATTACTCGGGTAGCTTTGTGTAAAAAGCTACTCGTGTAATTGTGAGATTCGTAAAGAATGCAAGGCTGATGTAAGCGTAGTGAGCAAGATTAAGAAAGGGACGCTTAGATGGTTTGTTCATGTAGAGCGAATGAATGTAAGAAGAAGCCGGGGACGCCCGAGGAAGACATGGCACGATTAAGTGAATCAAATACTCGAGTCGGGCCATGTCAGAAGTCGGAATAACAGAAGAGAATGTATGAGGCGTTGTATGAATGTGAATGAAGCAAGAAGTGTATACCAAGATCGAGTTGTTTGCGGTCCGTCCTCTCTGCCTACCCCTGCGGGGAAACGGCGTGATGGTTAGTTAGTTAGTTAGTTAGTTACTCGTGTAATCAAATATCATATTATACGTAGGTCACCTAAGATGAATTTTTTGAATTTTCGACTTCCATAATAAATTAAGAGTATTTTTCGCAGAGAATCTATTAAATTGCATAGAAAATTCAAGAGCTGCGCGTAATAGTATATTCCTACGGTATTTTATAATACGTAAAATAATTTCTGCTACGAAGATAAAATACGGTTTCATCGAAACAGTAGCAGTAGCTTCATCAAAAAGTATTGTGTTGCAGTACCTAAAAGGATTTTTTTTTCAAACTAAGCTTAAATTATAAATTACTGTTGGCAACAGAAAATGTAGCACAATCCTTTTACTACTGCATGGAAGTTGTTACGACCCACTATCGAACGCTTTAATATTCGTCGCGACACTTTATCAAATAGTTAGCACTATATGAAAATATATTATTTAGTTTCCCAGCTAGAACGGTAAACTTTCGGCCTATAAAACAACGGTCACTCGGAAACCATTAAATAAATGTAACATGGCAAAATATATACTGGGAAAGATTCACTTCGTAAGAGCAACTTTCCGTTCACGACTGACAGAACTTTCCAACTGTGGCGAGCCGAATTTTTCAGCGAACCTTAACGTTCAATAATAGCAACTTCGAGACCTTATTTGCGCGCTGGCTTTTTAGAATTATATTCATCATGATGAAGGAATATCCAGAATGAACAGGGTGACTTACTGGCGTCGAAAGAAGAGAAAATGCAGAACTGCGTGATCTTGGCCAAATCAAAAGGAATAAAAGATTAATACATATATATATCGAATTAAAAGTTCATGCATAAAAAATATAACTAATTACTTCAGCTCCTGCTGTTGGATCCGAACTCTTTCCATCGGCCTGCAAAATGATGATTTTACCGACTACATTTTTTGGACAACAGTCACGGGTGAACAGGAATTACTGTCCTTTTAATATTTTTCTTATGAAATTTAATGTAGGGTTCTTGAACATTCACCGCCCACATTTTACTGCGGAAAGTTCACAGCATGCAATAGATAAGTAAAAATTTCTGATTGTTACTTAGGACTGTTTGTATAATATTGATAGTAACAAGTAAACCAATAAAAACTGCTACCTAACCTAACTCGAAACTAACTTAAACACTTCCAAATAATAAATATCATTTTTCCTGCAGTGAATTGTGTGCAGTGAACTTTCCGCGGTGAATTGCGGCGGTGAATGTTTCGGATCCCGTAATGAAGGTATAAGCATAATGATTTAACTATGTAACGTAGTTATATAATAATAAAAATATGAAATACTAAAAAATAATAAAATAACTTAAAATTCATTTATGAATAATGACGCCACAAAATGAATACCAATCTTTTGAATTATAATTTTTATTGTAAATATATGTTAGTTTGTACCCGTTATATTAGTAATTAATTTTAGTAAGTACTTAAATTTTATAAGCATACAAGAAGTATAAGTACTTAAAGTTAGTAAGTATGAACTTAAGTGATTAAGTAAGTAATGTTAGTCGGTGCAGCCATGAAAATAAGTTATGTAAATACTTCGTTCGCCATAACACAGGGACATACCTACTATAGCGGTAGAAAAATACACAAAAATAGTATGTGCTTCTTTTATTTGCATAAAAAGGTACAGAGCAGCATGGGTAATGTATTTACCTAATTTCTGTAAGTGCATAAGTGATAAAATGACTTCAGAAGTACAAGTATAAACGTACATTTAATATCTACCCACTCACATTTATAAAATAACTCCGGAAACTCAATTTTAAATTTAGATGCGGGTAATAATTGTGACATAACAAGCTTTGTCAGAGCAGCAGATTTAACGTCAACCTCCTGTGCTTACGTTGGAATTTAATGCTAACCCTCATGTGTACGTAATCTACGAGGTTTAGATATAATAACTATAATATTTTCACAGGCCATTCGTGCAATAAATGCAGCATGCTGCAACCGCCACAAAATCTGTTAGGCGTCGACTATATTGTGTAGGTGCCGGCCTGAGCCAAAATTATCCCAGAGTTAAATAAATGGTTTAAGGCCTTAAGCTGCTGCCGTATCACAGGGCGCTATGCCTCCTTTATGAAACTCGTAATTCCGTGCTATATTGTAGAGTACAACGCTGGTCTAAGTTAGCACAATGTATTTTATACAAGGGACATGGTGAATACTCCATTCCTTTTTGTTAGCGAAATATAATTTTTTCTACGACTATTTTTTATCTAGCTTTTTGCCAACAATCCGTATAGGTATATCATCTTCTCAACAAATCTATTTGAATGAAGCTACTAAAACTCCTAAATAGCGAGATCCTAGATGTATACCTCATTCAGATGAGACTGACTAAGAGTAAACTTTTCCCAATATTTACCCCTTTGAACATTTTCCATTAGGTATATAAATACCTAATATATATATCTGAATATAAGTATCATGTAATAATATATTTCCTCCCTAAATGCAAATTGTGTTCGTGGCATCACTTCGAAGTAAATATTTATCAAAAATTGTTCAAATAACTATTTTAATAAATAAATATCTACATGTTTCGAAACCAATAGTTCTTTCGTCAGGATACAACTTGTACTGAACTGAACCATTTTAGAATGTCAAAAACATGTTTTAAATAAAATTGAAAATTAACTTATTCTACTTATTATGAGCTGCGTTTAAGCTTGTTTTTTACGGAGGAGAAACGTCGAAAGTACGAAGTGAATGTACTTTTTCGCGGGGTTAGCAAAACTAAAGCTTAATTAATTAACTTTTTAACATATTATTGATACGTACGTTTGTAACATATAAAATGTAGGTTTATATACTCGTATTATAGTATTTTAAAAAAAATACTTGTATTAAACTACAATATTAACTCATCTATGTTAATTTATTATTGAATTTTTTTTACTTTGATGTCATTTTATTGTAAATGAAAGTGAGCGGGCACCCTGAGAATGATCAGCGATTAAAAATGCGTACGCTGCTCAACGAAACACTTTGGTGATCGGTGCCTCAGATTGATCAATCTAAAAGTTGGAAGTAAGACTCTGATAAATAAGTTCCTCGACGAGATTGTTTTATTTAATCGTGTATTGTCTGTCTGGGACGTCTTTGACCTTTTCCTTGCTATTGACACTCTTAGTTCGTTTACTTCTCTATTACCAGTGACTTGAACTTTCTTTTAATATTGAGATATGCGCTATTTGGGTGCGAAAATACTTGAAGATTAAAGTACTTTCTAAAGATTTTATTCTGAAACCTCGCCATATGGTCGATTATCTTTGACATTTTCCCGGAAGCAGAAAAGTAATGGAATAAAATTGACCGTTTTGATTTTTCCAATATTAATCTGAGGATTGGAAAGATGTTACATAGATCATGTAAAAAAATATGTCAACCGTGATGAGAATCGCTGTTAAATACCTATAGATACTCGTATTTTAAATGAACCCGCAAACATGAAATGTTTTGTAAACATATAATTTACAACAAAATCCCTACAAAGGTAACAGATACTGGATTGTGTAGGTGCGCTTATTGCAATTTTTATTTTTTTAAACGAAGTAAAGCATTCCCCGGTTACAAATACCTTTAAAATTATTCCTACTCCCGATAATGATGATTTTGATAGGCAAAGACGAGCTCTCAGCGTAAAAGCGAATATGCTCAGCAGAAGTTCTCGCTTTTACAGTACCGCTGTGAAAAGGACTCTCTTCTCTGCCTTCTGCGCAACGTTGTATACATGCAAACTCTGGGTAATCTACAGAAAGAGCAGTAAGGAAAAACTTCGTGTCCAGTAAAATAATGCCTTCCGCATTATATTTGGCTTCCTCAGATACTGCAGCGCTTCTAGTATATTCACGGAGGGGCGAGTTTCCGGTTTTGCAGCCCTTATAAGATCCAGGGTGGCAGGATTGAGGGAAATAATAAACAGCTCCGGGAATATCTACATCATGGAAGCCCGCCTCCAGTGTAGCCTCCAGCATCGACGCATACTGGTGAAAGATATTGACCCCTCAGAATTTACATGCCACAGCTCCGCAGCGCAAGACTTTATTTTCATGTACATATTTTGTATTTTTTATTTATGTTTTATGTGGCATTTATCATTCACTTACTATTTATTTCTATAAACCTATTTTGTAAAAGCTTTATTTGGAATGTGTGAGACTACACTAACCTCCCCACATATCGGAATAAAAAAATATTATTATTATTCCTATAAAAAGGTAAAATTGTTGGTCGTGCAATGACGGAGGACTAATAGAGGATTGAATAAATGCCGCTTGTAAAATCGACGAAACAGATTTAAAATTTTTGTGACTTTATAATAATAATATCAATAATTGAATGATTTATATAGCGCCGGTTTTGTAAAAAAAATTAACCCAAGACGCTGAATATTTTAGCATAATATATTATTAACACGAGCCAGAAGCAGTTAGTTAATGCATACGGAACTATAGCAATAGGAACTAATGCATAGTAGAACCTAGCGATATTTCACCCAAGTGCTCTGCACTCTAAATCAACTAATTCTGTAAATTGACTTAGATAATGTTCTTTGTTAAAAGTACCCCCATAGTGGTGTCTACATAGTTTCAACAACCCAACTTAAAGCAATGAATATTGGAGATACACATGCATCCATTTATGTAAGCGATGACCTGTCGCTATTAAATCCATTGAACGTTTAATTAATTTCAAAGAAGACGATATTACATAAAAACATGTTTAGAACTTACTAGAAGTAATCCAGATATATTAAATTATAAACTAACAGCAATTATAAAGAGAGTCGTTTTTTTTCAACATAACGGGAATATACTGGGCAACCTCGGCGGCATAGAGGTATCATTCTTGGCTCTGAGCCTAGAGGTCGTGTGTTCAAATCTAGGCGGAGTTCAATACATAAATTAAAACACTTTTATGCATTTTCATCTTTCTCTAGATTTGGAGAGTGAGATACTCTCAGTATCGCTCTGGTACAGACCATTATTCGGAATTAAAATGGTGTTAGTTTTGTTTAGTAATTAGATCTGATTATCCAGGGACTTCCCATCCATTGTTATCTCATTCCTCGTACTTTCCCCACTTTCTATATCTTCACGATATTCATCAAAATTGAAGATGCACTGTATCCATTGTTTCCGGATAAAGTTAATTTTTAAAGTTCGATAATTTGGACCTGATTCAAGAAAAGACTGTTGTGTTATTTTGTTAATATTGGTTGCTCCTTTTTGCTTTCACAGAGTACACAAAAAAAAATACCCCTTCAAATTATATGTATTGATAGATTAGCTACAGGGTCACATGATATTGTCGCGTTTTCACATTTATTAGCGCGGGTTAATCGCCTGCAGTTTGCAATCGGACGACCGCGGCAGTCCAGACGATAAAGTTGCAACACCGCACCGATGCGGCTGCCCCCCGCTGCGGCCCGCATGCTCTGCGTCGGTCGCAATTTACTACAATCCCAACGGTTTTAATGGAATCAGACGCCCGTGAAAAATAACTGCACTATTTGTTTATTTATGTTATTTTATGGAATCCTGCGTTTTTGGTTGAACTAATATGTAACGTGTCATGCGATGTTTTTTCAATACTTTTTACCCAGAGATCAAACTGATAGACAAGACAACAATGAATAAAGGGATTCAGCAAAGGTTTTTTCTTCGCAAATAGCTTTCTTATGTATGTATTATATTGTGTAACATTTATTAAGCATTTTTTTAATGTTGGTACCTAATTAAACACGATGACATCATGATCTATACCTACTGTTTGTTTGGGATACGGTTTGTTTGACCTTTAGCCGGGAGGTCGTAGGTTCGACTTCCACGGGAGAATACATGATATGTGTATACTGCGAGATCATCCATGAGATGCTCTTATAGATTTAGCGGAGCACTGTTGGCAGACATGATAAACCCTATGAAACAGTCTACGGTTGCGGTTGTGAAAAATGATTAGCAAATTAATTAATAATCAAGATGCTAAACGGAAAAAAAATCTAAACAACCTGTGCCATTCTTAATATAAAACTGTGACATGCTTGATCAAAGCAAAATAAAATATTTTTACTGCGGTGCTAGATAACTCTCTTCAATAAAAAAATCTTTTTTACGCTTCAGATATGCGAGAGGAGATGAAAACCTGAATAAATTTGTTGCGATTGATTGGAGGAGTTAAGAAATGAAAATGAAGAGTATGGTCTTTAAATTGCTGGGTGGGACAGAGTAAGACCGCAATTAGCATCTTAGTTCTATCAAAACCTTGACACCGAGGAAGACGGGAGAAGTGAAACAGTCACCGATGATGATCTCAGTCAAGATGAAATACGGAAAAATAAGAACTAGGATTTTTTTTTTATCATCTGTAAATTATATGGGGTTGAGGGTAAGTATTGATTGTGATCTTTTATAACATTAAATATTATTGCAATTATTGCAAGTGGCCGTGATGCAGATTCTTCGGAATGAAATATTTAAAAAAATGCTTTATGATATGAGGGTGTAACGAGGGGTTTTATACAGAATAACGTTTGTTTGCTGTATTGCCTCTCAGCCCGTAATCTTATTTTAAAATATATATATATATATGTAGCGTTAGAAACTGACTGACACGAATAAAAAAAAAGCAACTTATCAAGTATAAAGAAAATAAAATATCATACGGTTGTGGTAAAAAAAATAAGTTTAGACATAAATAAACCTTTATCGAACATATTTGACAAACATAAAGACATGGAAGTTTTTTACAATGCGAGTGGACTCACTCGGACGGACAGATATACTGTTGAAACAAGGGTACGTGATAATTAGTGGTTGTGATTATTTCAAACATTTTCATGTCATTAATCGGTGTTCCTTAATTCAGAAAATCTTTTTTTAAACATCAATTCCACACAAGAGACCCGCAAAAAAAATTTCCCTCTGGAAATGTCATTTATGGGGATACCATGTGGAGAGTCTTTTTAGGGAAAGGGAGGAGATGAAGTCCTGGGATGAAAAAAAAGGTATGAGGAGTGGATACGAATCTGGGGGTAGATATCCAAGAGGGACGAAAGTATTAATCCATCCCTCGTATTGCGGTCTAAGACGCTGGGTTCGGAGAGTCCGGCTGGAGAGGTCAAGGGATCTCCATCAACCGGCCTCTCCCGGCTCACAATGCAGCTTATGCCCTAGACCAAAATCACTAAACGTAGCGAACTCCTTGGGGCTTTGGTTAACAAATGAATAGTTCCCTACAATCGGTGTCTCTACAATCAACTTCACTAAAGATGGACTGACGGTACACATATTAGAAATGAATTTAAATTGAAAAGATAGAGATAACAGGAAACTAGTCCCGAAAGTGATTTATTTCCAACTATCGTAGAAATTCCAGTAGACTCTAAACTGGGAAGGAAAATGTTGTTATTGTTACGTTTTTTATCCTATTACTGATTAATGCTTCGCAAAACCTTTTCAGTGTTACTGGAAAAATACTTAATTAATACGAATGGTACGTATATATTCACAAAAAAGTGTGAAGAAAAATGTTTGTTCCGAAGACGAAACTCCAAGGGACGTCTAGGCAACCATCAACATTTTTAAAGGTTTTTACTGTCTACAGTTGTGCACCTATCATAAATAAGTACAGAAGACATTGTAACAAATTAAAGAGTGAAGAAGTCCTCAAAACTCTTCAGAAATATTTGTCAAATCAGATGGCATAATGGACTGTTCGTTGTTCATTTCACTTGAGAAAACTATAAAGCAACAATTTCATATTTATTTAATTATGAAATTTGGTTGAAATATCAAACTCTCAAACCGTGAAGTTTAACTTTTTGAAAAATGTACAGTTTTTTTAAGTTACCAGATCAGCACAACTCTTTTTTATTACTCAATATAAATCTTCTGAGCTATGGAACTTGAAATATCCAAAATTACACCAATACACTTTTTAAATCCAATTCTCGTGGGAAACGATAGAGTGAAAAATAACAAAAAAAAACTAACTAACTCTCACGCCGTTTCTCCTCGCAGATTAATTAGCCTGCCATGAAAATCTGTATTGGCACTATTTACTTCATTCTCATTCACACATCGTCTTTTACATACTCTTCTGTTGTTCTGACTTTTGACATGGCCCGAATCAAGTATATGATGCGGGCCATGTATTCCTCGGGCGTCACCGATTTTTGCTACAATTAACTTCTGCGTCACATATTCTCCTTACACTTCTCTTTCTGTATTCATCCGCTCTACATGTTCAAACCATATAAACGTCCATGTCATCTTATTCATCTTATTCGTTGTGTCTACATCAGCCAAGTAAAAATGGTAAATATAGGAGATACTAAAGCATTATGTAGGAAATAAAAAAACAAAGTTTTAACAATCTCGTGTTACACCGTTTCATCGACCACCGCTTTTCGTCTGTAAATTCAGTGCTTTATTACTTACGTCGTAATTCAGCTAACCAGATTACGAGCGATGCAACAGTATCCTCAGGCTCTGCAAGAGCCGGCGAAGGCTGAATTAGTTTCTTTCTGCCAGCCGGTGCACCGATAAAGCTGTTTAAATTTACTATTTTAACATCCGCAATGAAAATTTAAATTACTACTTGACGATATTTACTGACCTTCCGCAGGTTGATTTCTGTTTTAAATTTCGTTCAAAAATCTGGTTTCATACTAGAGTTGTTAATATTATCTTCTTTCATAAAAAATATATTACAATGAGGTTTATGAACTTCAATAAGTTATTCCAATAAATTGAAGAGAGTAATGCATTATGGGCGTGTTCATGTGCCCGAAGTAAGTATATTTTATCGTACTTCTGGAGAAATTGATCATACATTTTCAAATACCGAAATTCTATTTTGAGCAGAAAATCAACTTCATTGACATATCTGACGCTTAGGAGTCGACAGTTTTCTAATAATTCAAACTCGAGCATTGCCAACAAGCAGGTTTGATTAAAAAGATTAGGTTAGATTGAATGTTAATCTAGTATGAAAACCATTTGTATATGAAACCAGATGGTTAGTAAAGGAAAATATTGAATTGTTTTGTAGTTTTCCTGAAATAGAAATCATGATCGTTTAAAAAGCGATTATGTAACTCAATTAATGAAATCAATTTATAATCCAGATGGTTGAATCGATTCTTTAGAACAGACGAAAACATTGGTTAATGGTATTTAAACAAATATTTATTAACATTTTACGCATTTTAGTTGTTTTTTTAAGAACCAATTTCACTTAAACGCGATAATTTAAAACAGTAATTATAAAATTATTTCCACCAGTAAAATGATTTCCTGAAATATTGATTCTGTTATTTATTCTGATTGTCCGGAAATAATTAATTGATAATGAGACTGAATCCAGTCTTTGATTTGAATTCAATTCGATAAAATTCTCTATCGTCATTTTATAATCGATTTTTTTTTGTTATTTGTACGTAAATATGTGTCCTGAGCATAGAAAAATATACTTGCAATTAGTACCTGTCTTAAATAAAGTGCCAATCGGGACCTTATTTTGTGATCAAGAAAAATTCCTTATTTTCTAGTCACACTCTGCAAGAAAAAATACTGAAACACGAAGCTTTTAAAAAGTTTTTATAATAACACGATTTTTATAAACAAATCCCAACAAAAAAATAATTTAAATACATCTTTTACGATAGATAAAATTAAAATGTTTGTAATATTTATTCGGTTTAGCAATTTCTTCTTGCAAAGCTTTGTACAACATAACCCAATACATAGCAGGAAAACTGTTTTTATTTCTTATCGCCGCACTCCGCACTGGGAAAGCTATTGTGAACCATAATAGATGAATGATTTATAAACGCTTTTAATATATGATTTCCCCGTTTAATGTTAAAGTTATTTTAAAATTGAATTTTAAACACCGATGTGTGGTACTTCAGATACAATTTTTTCGGATTTTAAAGGTTTTCTTTTTGACATTAAAATATTTTCAATTTATTTTTTATAACTTATTGAAGTTTGTAAGCCTCATTGTAATATTTAATCATTGAAGAAGATAATATTAACACCTCCCAAATGAACCACGAAACCGAAAAAACAACAGAAATTAAAAAGATTTCAGTCGCATCTGGGACTCGAACCCCAGGACCTCTACCTATCCGGGGTAACCGCTTAACCAACTTAGCTAATGAGACCAGTTCAATTTACGCCATTTACAATTGAGTTCTGGATGAAACTTTGCAATCATCATAAGGATAGCAGCCAATAATATGGGATTTATAAAAATTGAGGATAATATTAACAAATCTTGAACATGAAGTATGATATCGGTTAAATTAATATAAAACTAGTAATTAATTTAAATTGTTCCTGTGAAATTCACCTCAGGGTAAATATAATAATATTAACATCCACGGGTCGATCATATAAATAAATAAATAGAATACATTAGAAAATGTGTTTGTTCTTGATGTTGAGGGAAGCATGAATATTTTTTCGGGAAAGTAATTAATTTTAATATTTCATAAAAGCAGTTCAACCAAAAAATATGCACAATGAGTACAAACCGGTAAATTAAGTACTTAGCGAAGTTTAAAAAGGAGAAAAGGAACAAAGCGAATATGAATCAGAATGGACCACAATTTTTGGAAATGTTTCATTAAAAAGTGCTTATTTATGATGTTACCATATTCACTTATTTTATTCCAAATTTAAAAAAAAAAACTCTTGTTACCAAGCTTTACATCTAAACACACTGTATTATTTTGTATATATTTTTTAATATGATTATTTATTCATAAAATAATAATTGATAAAGTGTAATAGTTCATTTGTATGGAAACAATCCATTTTTAAAACATAAGTAATAAAAAAGTACTTTTGTAACTATATTTTATATAAAAAGTTATGCTCCTGTGAATTGTGGTATAACTTTTCTTGTAATGATTATGTTTTTGATAACTAATTTATTTTGATTAACAGTATGTTATTTCAGGGCACCGAAGTTTCTCTATTTCAGAAAAACAAAACAAGATTTAGCATTTACCCGACAGATTTTTAGGTAAAATTAATGATCTCACCGGAAAAGGGTCTATTATTTTCAAAATACAGCGTAAATCGTAAAGCTGTAGAAAAATATTTAAAAAATTTATTAAAACCACTTTATTAATATATACATATCAACATGTTACGAAAGCGAAAATAAATATTAAGTATAATAAATTAAATTGAGTATGAAGTATGCAAAATTAAATTAAGTTATACACTTATATAAATTTAAATTTAGTATTAAGTATGTAAAATTAAATTAAATATTATGTATGTTAAGTTAAGTGTATAAGTATTCTGGTTATTCCTGATACGGAAAGCTTCGCATTCGAAACATGTTGATATGTACATATTAATGAAGTGGTGATTACAAAGTAATTTTTAATTAATTTATTAATATTGACACCACAAAGTGTGTATCAATATTTAGAAGATATTATTTTTAATTAAAATTAACATTAAAACTATGACCAGTTAGGGGGACCTAAAAAAAAGACTTAAAGATAACGAAAGTAATTAAAATTATTCATAAAATGTCTTTCTTATTAAATTATGTTAGTAATTTAAAGAATGTAGATAGTGACAACACAAAATATTTCTCATAGTCTTTTACAGGCAAAAGCAGAGCAAAAGGTATGTAGACTGGTCATACGTGGATTGCTAGAGCGGGTACCAACTCTCAGCTAATATATGAGGAATGCATCTGCAGCGATTCAATCAAGGATCGTTGAAATACCGAAATAATTCCATATGGTCCTCGTCGCTTTACGGCAATGAGGGAAAGATTTTCTTGTACGTATAAACTTTTCTGTAGGCATGTTATAATAATAATAATAATAATAATAATAATAATAATAATAATAATAATAATAATAATAATAATAATAATAATAATAATAATAATAATAATAATAATAGTAATAATAATAATAATCATAATAATAATAATAATAATAATAATCATAATAATAATAATAAAAATCATAATAATAATAATAATAATAATAAATAAATACACATTAGTACTCGCTTTTATGAATCAAACCAATTATTGGGTTTATATTATTATCATAATAATTAGGTTTATTTTAATCAAAAAAATGTTTTCCAAGAATTGTTGACTTTTTGTTTGTTTGTTTTTTTTTTTAATATTTCGTCATTTCACCAGAACTGTAATTTCACGAATAAGTACTTCTGCAACACTATTGTGCGCTGAATAAACCAATAAAAGAATCTTTTTTTATATTCCCGATTACTCACAGGTTACTTACCAAGTGCAAATATATATTATGAACGATTCAAGACATATCACGTCTCATTATCAAGTTCCGTGTTCGCTGTCGAAGTTCACGGTTTCTTGATATACTTATACAGTTATGCACTGCATAGGTCAGTCAAAGTTTATATAGAAAAGCCACCGCATTACGGTAAGGAAACAGCGCGCAAAGCATTTATACATAGACTCTAATGGAAATACGAAAAAATGTGAGAGGCGAAAACGCCAGAACCACCGCACCTCTCATTATAGGAGTTGCGCTCGCTACCGAGGTTCGAGGTAGCGCCAGTCTACTAATATTATCTTGACAAACTTATGCATTTATGCATTGTAGGGGTAGTAACAAAGATCTGAATAAAAAAACTGTGGTACCCGCAATGTAAGCCGCAAGTATTTTATCCTGGACTCTAAATGAAATTCTAAAAACCCTGGTGAAAACGCTAGAAAAAACCGACGATTTCGTGCTTCCATCGCAGTAATCCAGATTGTATGGAATAGCTGGAAAATGAACTGAACTGCTTGCCGGTGTAGTTTATTGGCAGTACAAATTTTATCTTGCCCACTTGGGAACTTGCTTAATTACCCATGGCCACTAATATGTGCAAGTGCCGCACATTTGCCTCAGACTATTGTGGCCAGCGGTGGCTATCTACATTAACGAGGTCTCCAGATTGAATTTGCTTATATATAATAAGCATGTACTCGAATCACTTTCTACAATTTCAGTAATGTGACTGTTGTTGCTACAATAATTAGCCAGAAATGAATCTATGTAAACAAAGCATAAATTAAGAACTTTACAACTCACTTTAAAATTCATTATTTATGTGAGAGTTTGCCAACATTTTAACTTTTTTTATTTTTCTAATATAAATCTCTTAGTGAATAATCATGCCCCACTTGACAACAATGAACCTAAACGCTTACATATGGAAAGAAAGGGTCTTAGATTAAATTTACTTGAACAGTTGGAAATAATTAAACGAACGAATGATCAGAATATAATATTTATTAATAAAGTAAGGAAAATTAGTTATTCCCCACTTCTCAGTATATTCACCTGACGTATACAATATAACACATATGAATAAATCAATACCATTCATTAGAAATCAATTAAGAAAACATTGTCATTTAATTGGGGGAAAGCATATTATCACATTTATTTTCTCAGTAAATCGCTTTCACCGGTAATAAATCATTCTGGGCAGGAAATAAATTGAAATTAGGTGAGGGTAAATAGAATCATATAAATAAGTCGTCTAGTTTGAAAATGGCCTGAACATCAAAACAGCTGTTACAACAATAAAAAATAAAATACTCGCAGAACTTGTAAATAACATTATTAAAATCGATTTACAATAAATTAAAAAAAAAACAATACATTTTTACTGTTTTAGCTCAAGAGCAAGTTGTCGGTGAGGAAATACTTTTAACAAAATGTATATTTGTAATATACTACATACATTTTTGTAACCCAACTTCTCCCTACATTTAAATTAACTTAATCCTCTAATTATATCACATCATTGAAAATAAGTCATATTATAAATTAAGGCATTCATTTGTTAGTATGCCAGAACTATACAAAGAAAATTTTAACGTTTCGTAAGTTAAAGTTAACATGCCTTTAGAACACATAAATCACTCATCGTTAATGAATATTTTAAATATTTCAACTTTAGAAAACAGATGGAAAATTAATGACCCAACCTTTTTATTAAAATTATTAAAATGTAAATTCGGTTGTTTTGAACTCCCGCATTTAGTCAACCTATACACACCTAAACGAACTAACATTAAAATTTTATATATATGTATTCTCTGTTCGAACTATAGTGTGCATTCCCCAATTCAATGCTTGTACCTTGTTTATAAATTATTGTTAAGTACAACTTTTTACATTATTTACTTATTTGTTATTAATGTTAATATTGACTGTGGATTTTGCATTGATTATTTTTTCTGTTCATTTATAATCCTGTGTATTTTTAGCTGTGGAGCAGTTTTTTTTATTTTTTCTTATTTCAAGTGGAATTATCTTTTGTGTATGCTTTCTATTTTTTAATTTTATTAAATTTTTTGTACGTCTATGTAAAAGCCCTCTGGGCGTTTAAATAATAATAAAAAAAATCGTAACCATTATTTTCTTTCGAATGAATAACTTTTTCTTTCTGAAAATAACACTTTTTCCCATATCGATATAAGTATAGTTTCTTAGTTAATAAACATAATAATATATGGATTTTTTTTATTTTTTTATTTATTTATTCATCCAAAGAACATAAATACATGCATGGTAAAATAAAGAAAGGAGCAAAATATGTAGTCCTGCAAAGCGGCCACATGACAGCTTGTCTGCAGGTTCTACAAAAATTAATAAGTCCTAAGAGTAATAGTAATACATACAAACATTTCTTTTTCTTTTTGGTTTAATAAGTATATATTAATCTTAAATAAAATAGGTACTTACATTTGACGTAAACATTATAGGCACATAATTTAAGTTAGCCATTAAGTATACGTAGATAAAAATTTAAAGATACATAGATAAAAATTTAAAGATACATAGATAAAAATTTAAAGATACATAGATAAAAATTTAAAGATACATAGATTGCTCATTTAAAATCCATAACTTCATCGATTTTACGCAAAGCCTCTCACTTTCCTCCAATTTATAGCTTTCATTAAATTTATTGAAAATCACTGGCACTATGTATTCAAGAGTTCGACCTCCATATTTATTTGAAATTTTTGGAATTATTAGTCATCTTCTTTCAGTGAATTTAGTGCTGTGTTTGTGCACCAGTGGCTTTTTGTATTGGCTCTCTAAATTTATATAGATAATTTGTATAGACTTATTTTTATGAAAAATTACCTCAAGGTCGCTATTGCGTTGAAACTAATGTGATTATATCGGTCGTATCGTTGCCGAACGATTAATTCTAAAGGTCATTTGATTGTCAAACTGACCTAGTGAATTTAGCACGTGTACCTGACCAGCCCTTTATAACCCATATTGTGAGAGTTAGTCTACTAGCATGAGTTTGTCAACTATGCAGAGAAGGACAGAGCAATTAAGATGGTACACGAACTCAAGCCATCTGGCACTAGGCCATTAGGTAGACCTATCGATTACCAGGTGCTTCATTGACAATGTTTCGGCAGACCTGAACCATTGGCTGGGACAGTGATTTTTGGAAGTTAAAGCAATGGATTTAAAAAAAATTAAAATACCGCACACATGATCCCGACTATCCGGAGACAGAGGTACTATGGCATCCCTAATTGGGGGGATGTTGTGACGTATGTAGTGAGGAATAGGAAGGTTGGGACGAACCTGGCTATTCAGATCTGGTCACCAAACACGACTAAAAAGCCATATCAAGTAAAGTATATATTTCTAACGGTGGCATTTCACCTGGGTGATACTGAGAGTATCTACCATTTGTTGGAAGTTTTTTGGCAGAATCACAAAAGCTGAAGTTCTTCATTTTAATGTTTTCGTAGAAAGCATTTTAACACCGCGGAATATTATACGGATGATTTTTTTTTAACATTTAAAAATGAATATTTTGATATTTCCCGGCTTTAAGGATAAACCGACTATTTCGAAGAACAGTGTCGAATGAGCATACATTTGAGTTACGTTTCGACCCTTTTACTATTTTTTTCGTAGAAGATAAAGAGAGTTATTCAACTCTAATGCAAAGTTACCAATTTGCACATCTAATAATGTTCATTGGGACAATATGAATTGCCAGAATAAGTGAAGCGTTTAAAATAATACAGCGCAAGGAGGACGTTTGGAATAAAATGGATGAGCTCAAGGAATGGAGATATTACAGAAATTCAAAACCGGCGTCGGATGGGATTCAGGAGAGGGGTTCCAATGGACGGGAGAATCGGAGCGCACTAATGGGCTGATCGAATTGAGAAATTCATGTCTTCCTGGAATACATATATTGCAACAGAAATATAAAACTTTAACCGCACTCCAGAGAGATATTTCTATTCGTGCGTGATATAAATTTTCTTCAAATTAATCACGAAAACAGTGAATGGTGAGTATGCATTTATAATGCTCACAGAGCAAACAATTATCTTTAATTACTAATGTTATATAACTTTTAGAGTCCATTATTAAGACAATATATTTAGAAATTCGTTGAACATGTTTAGTGATGATAACAATATTATGCTGAAACTTATTTTAACGTGAAAATACTTGGAATAATATGTTTGAACATATTGAATATATTAAAATTATCGAAGAAAGCAATCATTTTGTAACTTGACATTATTATTTAAATGAAAGAATTTTTATTTTTATTTTAAACCACTTTATTTTATTTATATTAATGCATTATCGATCGATTTCGGTTGAACTCAACCTTCATCAGGAACTTACACATATAAACATTGTATGTATTTATATGGTAAGTTTATGTGTACGTTCCTGGCGAAGGTTGAGTTCAACCGAAACCGGTCGATAATTCATTAATATAAATAAAATAAAGCGGTTTGAGACAAAACATTTATTTAATTGAATTTATATTGTAACGTGTTTATACATCTGACATTAGTTCTGTCACAGTTTTAGTTAAATCTTTATTTTATTGAAAAACAAAAATAAAGTAGTTTTATTTATGTAGCTGTTGTAAGTAAAATATATAAAAGTAAATATTTCTAGGAATTAATAATTTTTACGATCCAAGAATTTTTTTAAAAAGGTTTTCAAAAATTACAATCTAAATTTATGGTTCTCAATCTTTCATTCAATCAAGGAGTTTGAATTTAAAAATTAAATATTTGCTTTGTTGATTGACCCTTTGCACCAGAACAAATCTGTTAACTGTTTGCTACTAACGTAGTAATTTAATGCACAAATTTTATAGAGAAGAATGTTAAGAGATATTTGTGTCCTCTGCTGTATAAAATAAAGTAATATAACGTCTACTATAGATAAAGAGGCTTCGCTATTGCAGTTGTAGGTATCGCTACCGCTGATTGTTTGTATGCAAATAATATTAACTCGGAAATTATTTCGTAATCCGAAGGGATCGTTGCTTAGCAGGGAACGCGCTTGTACAGTGTTGATTTGCTGTGAGGTCACCCATACCTGAAGTTAGTAGAGGAAACTAATATTATAATACATGCCCAAGTATGCACGTTATCATCGTTTGGGGTCTTTATGTAAAACCTTTCTACTCCTGTTTATGAAGACATAAGTGTATAGTTCTGTACTTAACACCATTTTTATCATACACTAGCTGATGTGTACCCGGCCTTGCTCGGGATTTTTCACTTATCATTAGGGTGCCATAATTGATTTCACAGCGAAAGTAAAGTATCTCCAAATAAAGAAACATTCACTTGATTATTTTATTTCATTCCGAAGGTTTATTTTTTCAAAATATATCTAAAGTTCTTAAGTAGGTACCTACTCGTTTTTTCCATTTTTAAAATATTCTACGCAAAAACCTTCTTTTTTTGAATGTGCAATCTGTGGCTAACTAGAGTGTTATATCTACGGGCTAACCTAAATAAAACACGGCGGGTTCAATGTTTTTCATACTAATTTTAAAACGTTATAGCAACAGTTTTACATATTGGATTTCATTCAAACTTCTTACGAAACCTTCCCGGCACTAATAAAAACAAACTGTGCTATTTTTAGCGAAACCGGTAGTGTAAATTTTGAGGACAACTAGGACAAACAAACAAACTTATATTGATTTTTATATATATCAAACATATCAAAACCCAGATCAATATTAAAGTGTAAAGTAAAATTGATACAACTATCATTGTGTTTTGGTACTTTGTACCAATCGACCTTTACACTAAGTACACGATCTGTCAGTTCTTTTTGTTAGAAAGCATGTCTCCGGGGTATTCCTTTTTTCATTCCTTCAGGTATTTTAAGAAGTTTTCTTAGCATCTTCTTCATTTTTACAATGTTTGTAGACAATATGAACAGTTTGTAATATCTATTTCTCACATTCATCCAAAAAGTGATCCAAAAGGCATGCCGCTGATGGAAATGTTTTAATCCCTACTTTCGACTCACTAACGACACGTATAATATACTATAGGTTGAAATGGAGGTCGTTGTAGGACAATACGTAGTATCGGGTTAAATGTATGCACTCGAGAGACACACTAACCTAACACGCTAATGTCGCTTTTGGCTCTATTTTTGATGGAATAATGTTTTGCTTTATTTTGAGGCCACTTATTTCTTCAGCGCTTTTCACTCAATCAAAGAGCTCCAAGAACGCCAAAATATTGTAACCACGAAGAAAATTGCTATCTGCAAAATAGAGGTTGATTATTATTTCACTTCCAATGACCACTATTTTTGACCGCGAAATGAGGGTTTCCTGTACGGATTCGGATTATTAATTGAATTAGTGGTAGAAAAGGCTAAAAATCCTCGTTGACTCAAATGTGTGTTTAATTAGAGAAATGTCCTTGTTCAGATAACAGCTGTTAATGGGTTTTTGTAATTTTAATTAATCACACTTGATCATCATTTTCTACAAACACCATGCGACTGCGCTCTCTATGCATTCAAATGCAATTCGAATCAAAATAATTTATCGTTCTAAATGGAAATCTCCTGACTCCAATTAATTATGTAATCCTCTACAGCGTTCGAGGTACCTACTCGATTTCCTAAAATATAATAATAAAATTTGATTCACCATTTAAGTACTGTTCTTTTTTAACTAACACTGGTGTATGACGTATTAATGAACATTAAACATTAAATCAGTTATTCGCACCCTAGAAAAGTCAATAAATCTGAAAAATTTGGTTTTGACTGAAACTTTGGAGATTTTCGAGATCATTAACTCAAAAAACTCCTTTTTGATTTGTTTTTGTGTAGGTGAGTGTGTTGTTCAGTAAAATATTTATACAGTCAAAGAAGTTTAAAAAAATTGAATGTATCATTTAAAAAAAATGTGGCAGAAATGCTATACAAACCAACACTTCAATTAAAATTAATGCTCTTCATAAAAAGTGTGAAACGGAATCCATTAACGATAGAAGTTACAATCAATTTTCACTGAATCCAGTTTGTATTACTTTTCCCCAGAGCGTGGTATCGCGTTTTATTTCTTCGCCGGCGGTAGTACGTAGTTATCTGCGTTTTACTTTTATTGCCCTGCACCAAAATGGCAAGAAGAACATCAGCCGAAAAAGCGCATAGCGCAAACACCCCGCACAACCTTGGAGGGACTGAAACGTTTAAGGAGAATGCGGGTTCTCTTACTGGTGCTATTGAGCCAGCTAAATGCTTCAATATTTGCATTCTAGCATGTCTGCAGAGCGGATTAAAAAGATAAATTAAAGTCATAAAATGCTCATAGTTTATCCAACCAAAATACAACATTTTTCTAGAGCTTCTTGAAGAGTGATGAAAAATAACGCGATGCAGTGAAAATATTGTTGATAGTTTATAACAAAGGAGCTTTCATATCCATTGATTGTTAACTTTTCTTGCACATTTTTTTACATACTACGGAAACTGATGATTTAAAAAAATTATAATTTCTTCAAAAGATTTGTATTCACTTTGTGACGTCATTATTAACAAATGAATAAAAAAAAAACCTTTGTATTCACCACTTTCTTAAAATCATTTTATATTAGTGAATAAATTTTAATAAATAATCAATTTTTTTTTTCAATTAGCTATCTTTTGAATTTATTTTCATATTAACATTAATAATAAAAATAATTTCTTTTTTTAATTACTAATGTAAATTTGTAATTCAATGTTTCATAATATTTTTTTATTAACATTTTTGATTAATTACTTACTTTAATCATTTTTTTGTTTATGTTATATATATATAATTTGACTACTCTTACATTATTGTGTTCTATTTTTATCATTTGTCTGTACTTGACATTATTATTTTTAGTATTCTATATATTCCTGATGAAGAAAGCATCGCTTTCGAAACATGGATATATCTGTGTATATTAATAAAGTGGTGAAAAGAAAGTAATTTTTTTAATTCATTTATAAAAGAATTATCTGGTTTTTGCAGCATTGTTTAATTTTGCAATAAGATAATGTTCGTGAAAGTAGGAATAGACGGCCTCCATGGTCGAGGGGTATGGCTCTCGACTACGAATCCGAAGGTCGCGGGTTCAAATCAAGGCGTGCGGAAGTAACTTTTATTTAATTAATTTGTGCTGTTTCACAATTAATTCATTTAAAAATTATATATAGTACATTTGCGCACGTTCCAGAGTGGAAGATACTCTCAATATCGCCCTGGTGAAAGACCAACATTCAGAATTGAATCGTTGCTTGAAATGGCTTCCAGCCGTATTTGGTAACCAGATCTGAATAGCCAGGTATTTCCCCACCTTCCTTTTCACCTTCTCCTTCCCCTTCCCAATACCTTCAGCCTCACAACGTTTCCCAGTTGGGGATGCCAAAGTTCCACTGGCTCCAGACTGTTGGGAGCAGTTGGGACTCTTGTGCGGTATTCATGTAAAAAAAGACAAGACTTATAAAATTATGTTACTAAAAAAGGAACTGATCCGAAAGTTTTTAATTTTTTTTAAGAACGTTAGAGTATGAATATGGTCATGGTCGAACCAGCTTTTGTTACAAGTTTCGCTCATGTTTTGTTTCTTGTTATATATTTCGTCTATTATTACAATTTACCTGAAACGATGTAGAGAAGTTTTGAAATACTAAACTATAAAACTCTTTCATGTGTTCATAATTACAGAATAAATAACAAATACCTTCTTCTTAAATAATTGTTAATTTCATAGAAATTCTTTGTTTCTGGTTAAATTATGTGAAATAGCTACGTTATTATTCATTTTTTTGGAAGTTTTATTTACTATGTACTTTTGCTATTTTTGATATATTAAATTCGCTACCGGTTTCGACACAACCGTGCCATTCACTAGCGTTCTTAAAACTAACTAACTAAGTTAAAACAAAATGTCTAGAAATTGCTATATAGTGAATGCCGAAAAAATTTAAGACGTTATTATTCGTTTGTTCACGATATCACCTGAACGTTGATTAAGTATGTGAACTGTAAACTAAAAATCTTGAAATAACATTATATACTAACTATTATTTTAAGTTCTCATCTTTTCATGTAATGCTGACACGTTTTTTTTAATACTGTTATATAAGATAAAAATTAAATAAATAAATATGTCGTCTTTTATGTGAATTTCGTGGATGAAGGAAAGTGTCGTAAGTTACTAATCGCGAGTTATTCCGTTGGAACGTTTTTAGTAGTACAGTCAAAAACCAACTTAATTTTATAGTACATTGCCACCAAAGCCAGTTGTTCCTAGTAAAATTGAGCATACAAAAATATCTCACCATCAAAGGTTAATATCCTTGTGGGACCGATCCATCATATAATGGGCATGAATGATCTTCTTTGCAGAAATTAAATCATATTTTCTACCGCTTTTCCAAAAAGGTTTCGGAATCAAAAGATAGAATGTTTCAACAAACGGTATTTGTGTTGTGAATTTTGATACCAAGTGCAGTTTTTGGAATTCAAAATAAATTTTTAACGTGTTCTGTATATCAGAAGGTATTGAAAGAAGATTGAAAATATTAAGAAAACTCAAAAAGCAATAATCGCTATGTTAAAAAAAAAACTTCTATCAAAAAAGGCTAATTTAATATTACGACGCATGGAGCTAACCGGTCAAAAGTTTTCGTAATTTGGAAAACAGATTCTGCTTCGTAGTAAAGACCTAGAAGGTTGAATTGTGAGTATCACATTATTATGTTAACCAAAATGATATCCGCTTACAATATTAGAGCCAATTTATTATTTACTAAATCACGTAAGGTCACAAAAGTTTATTGTAAAACGTAAAATATTAACATGATAATGTGATTCAGAGCCGTAAAGTTTGCATGTAATATTTCTACAGACACAAGTTTAGTTAAAGAGGATATAATAACAATGTTTTCCTTATAAATGACTCATGGTGAAAGAAAAATCAATAGCATTTTCCAAGAACGGTGGCGGCGGAATTTCTGATTCCGTGAAAAAGGAAACAAAAGCACAATAAAGAATACGTGCTTTTTAACGAACATTAAAACAGCATTATTTTATTTATTGTCCGAAATTTTGGTATTCTCAACTTAAATTGTGTAATCAACTTATAATATCTAGAAAATATTTCTAAGGTTTAGTTCTGGCATAGTGAAGTACGTCTAACTTTTCCGTTATATTTACTATGTCGATGCAATTTTTAGTTTGCCACGCAAAATTCAGTCAGGAATTAGCATAACCTGTATATAACTGTAAAAATCAGACGTCGCCAAAACATTATTTTCTGCAGGTGCTTCCATTATGTTATGAAATAAAATATTAATTGAAAAAGTGTTAAAACTAGGGTAAAGATGGTTAGAAAATGGTAACTACTAGCCAACTGCATTCTCCAGCGATATAACTTTGATTTTTTTCTAAAACCGATAAGCTGAAATGATTTTATTTCAACTGTATGCAAATATTGGTTGTCGTCGTAGGTAGTTTTTTCGGTGTCCTTTCTCGTCAATGCAAAAAAAAACTTTTTTTTATATACTCGTATACCTTAATGCAGTGTCTATCAAGGTACCAAGTTACATTCCACATATTACAATTTCACACCTTTTCAGTATCTTTATATTATACATTTAACAATTTTCTGTGTCTTTATATTATACATTTAATAATTTTTTGTGTCTTCATGCTATATATTTTGATGGCGGTTTTATAGATAAACTTACAAGCCTGGTGTGAGTTTCTCAAAAGAATTTCACTTGGGGCAAGTATCAAGAATCGAGGTTCCATGTACATGAGCATATACTGATGTACCTTTGGATTAAGCTGTTAACCAAAATTACTAAGCTAGACCACCACTGACTACAACGTGATCTCATCCAGATAATCAGGATATTTGTTTAAGTAGGTGGATAGCAAAACCAAGGCTAAATAGTCACATGTTGTAAAAATGAATTGCTGGCAAAATTAAACAATAATAATTTACTCATCGATACCACATAAATTATAAATTTACCAGTAAGAGAAGTAACAACAGAGCTCTCAATGGCAGAACCATATACCAGTCCTGATGTCCAGGAATGTAATAATTGTGGAATTTCGGCATGACGTTTGCATGAAATAAAACATTTAATGCAGACCCCTTTCGTTAAATAAGGAACTCTAGTTCATTATTTTAATTTTGCAAGTTGAAGATTTTAATTAAATATCAGTACTATTTTTTTAAAGTTTGTTTTCATAGTTAAAATAATTAAAAGTTAAAAAAAAAATCCCACCATGCTATTTAAAATAAGAACACGAAGTAATTTTACATTCATAATAATTTCAGTAGAGTTCCTCATTAGATTAGGTCTCTTCTCACATGGTAAAAAAATACACTTGTGTGTATGTAGTTTGGAAAAAAAAAATTGTAGTATAATAACATCTAAATTAAGAAGAATAAATCATACTATATGAAGAGGTATTATTTGTTAACATTTTTTTTAACAATTTATTCAAATGATTTCAGAAAGAGGTTTATTATTTATTACAGAATAATAAATAGGGTTATTTATTTATTTTGTCACATGCAAGTTCAATTAAAAGCTGTAAACACGAAACCACGATTCAATAAATAAATAAAAATAAAATAAAATAACTTCGTTTCAATTCCACTTTATTATTTCTTCATCCAACCGGTTTCGGTTCAACCTGACCCTTCTTCGGGGGTTAATAAAAATATATTGATCATAATACAGAAATACACGGTATTTAAAAGAAAATTAGAAGAGAGAGACGGAACATCAACTTAGGTGGGGTGCAAGGAAGGAGGAGCTTAAGAGAGAGGGAAGAAGGTGGGCGGGGGTAATAAAAATATTTAAAAAATAAGGGTGTTAGATAAATCTAGTTGTTTATTAAGTAGATTGGTTTTATTGATTTTAAATGACTTTTTTTATTTCAAGGGCTTCAAGATTATTAAGGCGAAGACCTATCCCATTTCTATGTAATACATCTATCCCGAAAGATTTATTAAATGAGTGATTTTTCTTTGTAAGGTGGGTAGCGAATTCTGAAAACCCGACACTGTTTACACATCTCAAGTGTTCATAAAAAATAAAATTTCAAGTTTAAATAAAAATATTTTACATCGTTTATTTAATCGTAAAACCCTTTGTAGCAAACATGGCGAATCCTACAACCTATTTTGCAATATCGTCGCTCTATTGAACGGTAAAAATCTACATGGTTCTTTAAAATGCATTTTTAATGCCTCAGGACATGGAAATTATACTGAATCATGTAGACACGGAACACTTTACGATAATACCACTACTTGCGATACGTGGAGAATGTTTTTAATTGAATTTTGTTAATTGAATTGAATGTACCTATGTAATGGTTTTTCAGGCTGTTAAATGTAAGATGTTATGCATACATGTGCAAAATATGCAATGGCGGCTAGCGAATATTGTGTGTTTGGGAATTTTTTCAGGGGTAATCATTTATTTTGTTAAAAATGTTAGATTTTGTAATTTAAAACATTTTTGTAGTGTGGCGCTCCAGAACATGAATATGTCGGATATGTTCACATTAACTCATATCATAGCATACATATTTCAATTTTGTAGGCGAGTATGGGTGCCGCCAACATTAGTTGGATAACCAACACCCCTGCCATAGGTTACCCCAAGTGTTTAGTTACGATTGGTGATTTAGCAGGGGTTCGCGGGTTCATGGGGGTTAGATTTGTGTAGGTCTTGGCTACGGTTGTATCTGGCCACCAACTACGTGGAGGGCCGGATTGGGGGAGGTCGGTTGTGGGAGACCCTTGGAACTCTCCAGTCGGACTTTCTCGAGCCATCACTTTACACAGCAGTAGGAGAGATGAATTCATACGTCCGTTACTCCTGGACACATTGAAACCTGGACTCCTACTAACCCCTCATGCTCTTTTCCTTCTCAATAACTTCCTTTTCTCAAAAAGATCCTCCACACAGCATCCCTAAAGATGACAGGCCCTGAGGGAAATTATTTTCATCTGGCCCCTTATGTGGAGTAAACTTTAATAAAAAAAATTATAAAACGTGTATCTTACTTAACATAATACATGATACTTAGTAATACATAATACATAATTAATACGTATATTTTTTTCGTAATCGTATATATGGAATTCTGTGAGAGTTAAAAGTGATTTATTATTTTTAGCATATATTTGAAACAAAAAAAGATATTAGCAAGAATGCCAGAAAGTTGCGGAGTCAAATCCATGCCGTTAACAATTGTTATGTCTGGGTGTTCTGACTGAAATTGTCAAATTTAATGAACCTTACAAAACTCGAGCAATATATTTTTTTATACGAATACTGCACAAGAGTCTCAACCTCTCCCAACCGTCTGGATCTGGAGCCAGTGAAATTATGTCATCCCACATTGGGAAATATTGTGAGGCTGAAGGTATTGGGGAGGGGAAGGAGAAGTGGAAGAGGAAGGTGGGAAAATACCTGGCTATTCAGATCTGGTCACCAAACACGGCTAAAAGCCATTTCAAACAAGGTTTCAATTCTGAATAGTGGTCTTTCACCAGGGCGATACTGAGAGTATATTGTACTCATTTGGGTTCTGCATCTGTTATATATATATATATATTTGTTTTAAGAAACATTAATTAAAAAAACAAATATTGGCTCTACCGTTGTAGCATACTTTACACTTGATACGTTGGTAAGTTTAAATAATAAAAGCCCATACATTCATAACGGTCTATAGAGTGTCACCCGAGTTTAGAAACTTCAAATAAACAATAGCAAATGGCCACCATTTTGATCATTTTTGGTACCTTTATTTTGACCCATATTATCAATTATATTCGTTAATTATTAGACATGACCTTGTCGGAACCTTTTTGGAATATATGCATACATATACATATTTTTTATATGAACATGTAAATTATTATTTCAATATGTATGTATTTTCTTATACTTACTGTAAATTTTGTAATTATGTAATTATATATAAATTATGTAATTTTTAGGTCTATAATAATAAAATAATAAAAAAAATATGTATTTTTATATTTTGAAATACAAAATATCAATAAAAGAACGAAAATTATTGCGTATTTGAATCCAAATCAATATTTTCATTTAAGCCTTTTCAGTAGGTAATAATGTTTTTATAAACATATGTATTTTCTGTAGCAGCATAAATTAAAAAATTGCATAGCATATTTTGTCTAAAATATCTATTTAAACTCAGTGCTTTTCAGCACGCAACATATTTTCTATTAATAACCTTATGAGCTTCGAAATTAAAATTTTATAAAGTACGTACTGATAAAAAAATCATTAATCGCATTAATATTATATTTATTTAGTAAGAAAATAAAATGATACATGAAACTTTGACTGAAAAAAAAATTGTGTCCTGTGCGAGAGAAATTTTTGGTGCACCCTGTCTTCATCCAAATGTGAATAATTATGAGATGATTAGTCGCGAATCACAATGTCCCAATCTGAACATCTGTATTCCCCGGGTGTTGGGGTCATTCTAAAAACATTTTCCCATTCACCGCGGAAAGCGTGATTTTCCCCATTCGTAAATAGAACATGACGTATTTTATGTCAATCAATAGCAAAGCACATGGGAATCGATTCGTTCTACGTAGCTTCAATAGAAATCGTTCGATTTATGGAACAGTTGACATGAATTACGAATTTCATTAATTATCGTATTCGAAATATCACCAATCCCATGAAAAATATCCCATTTTTTCGTGATTTTTTTTTTGGTTTATGTAAAATGTTATCTGCTTGATAATATTTGTTTGCCACCACAAAATTGTAAGTGTTATGTAGAAAATCGACATTAAAATGTGTATTTATTATGAAATGCGTAAGTAGTTATTTTTAAATATTACGTTTTTCCCCTTGCAGCAAAATCACTCAAACGGTAGCTATGGGGTCATATAAATTGCAGAAATCTTTCTTTTAGTTAAATGCAACTATTTTCATGAGTCAGAGTCATTTTCACCATATAATATTAGAATCCTTTTAAAATAAAACTAATCACTAGGAATCTATGTTCATTTCAACAACTTTTTTTTTAAAAATCTAACGATATTATAAAGCAGTTAATTGCAGTCCATATACTCTGAAAAGCTGTACCTATCCCGAGAAAAACGAACTATTTAAAGAATGGTGAAAATGTTTTTTTTTCGTAATTTCAATAAATTGTTTCTCTTCGACGATTGTATATTTTTTAGTTGGAACCTACCACTAGCCATACATTTGACTTTCTCAATCTATTTTTTAGCGGGATACATGAATCAAAGTCATGCATCTTTATACCGCTTGCGCTTAAGTGGTGAAACATTTTTTACTTTCACTTCATAATAAGTTCTGTACCCGTTAGTACCCGAACTGGAAAAACTACATACAATCTATCTTTGGACAGATAAATCTACGCTTCTGTATAAAGGTAGTTCCTTATGTCGTTCGAATAACTCTTTAGGTCATCACATTGCATAAAAAAGAAAACATAAATGCAAATAAAAGAAGAACGAGTACGAAACATTTAATTGGTTCCATTTGTCAAGTACTTCTTATTAATTATATTAATAATGCCGCCACACAATAATTACACATCTATCGAGAAAATTAATTCTCTGTTGTCAACGTACATTTGCTCCTTGCAATGATTCCAATCTGTTTCCGGCTGGTGGTACTATAGCACACCAACTATTATTGCTAATAAAAAATATGATAGAAGATGGTTGGGCATAAAGCAAATCAATTTACAAAAAAAAGGTCGTATCATTTCAAGCAATGCTTTCAATACAAAATATTGTGGATTGTCTGTTTGCTTACCGCAGTAAAAATCATGCGAAACAACGGTATTGCAGATTTGTGTTATGTTTACCGCACGTATATTTGCTCCAAGCTTTGCAACTACACGCCCGGAGTCAGTGAGACGATAGCGCACAGAATATTGTAAATAAAATTTACCTAAGAAGATATTGATATTCCTAAAGAATTCAAGGCTGATTAGTAGGATTAAGAAAGCTGAGTAGGATTAAGAAAGGGACGCTTAGATGGTTTGGGCATGTAGAGCGAATGAACGAAGAAAGGAGTGTAAGAATAATGTATGACGCGTATAATGTATGTGAATGGAAGAAGAAGCCGGGGATGCCCGAGGAAGACATGGCACAATCAAGTGAATCAAATACTTCAGTCGGGCCACGTCAAAAGTCGGAATAACAGAAGAGAATGTATGAG